>BOPP01000031.1:6128890-6139576 GCA_017312745.1 Gryllus bimaculatus
CATCAGATTAGCTTCGCAGGGCACTGCAGTGCCTCTGACAGGATAATCCTAAGTTTCAAATCCCGACGATGATAGAATTTTCGACACTAGCTCGCCAGCTAGGTCGAATTCAGTCGCTGTCTGGAGGAGACTTCGGATGCTCTGATCGGTAGTTTTCCGTGATTTCTCCAATCAGCACCAGCAGAATGCCTCACAAACAGGCAACGGACGGCGCGCGAACTTTCCTTCCTCTTCCTTGTCCTATCCTCACCCCTTACGTACACACACTAACACTTGCAATGCACTCCACTACGACACTTATCGGGAGGCCAGTGGAGAGCTTAGAGCTTGTCCTAGCTGGGGCAATGCCCCACAAAAGGGAGATAATAGGTCGGGGAAAACTTCGCGGGTCGACGGATAGGTCGGCGCAGGGTCTCGCCATCCAGCAAGGAAAGATCTCCGCTCCCTCCCGCGACGAAAACATGCACTTCACATACGGTACTAACGACCTCTCTAATTGATCGGAATCACTAATCAATCAATCAATCGCTTATGCAGATCGCTAGTTGCGCTGGTGTCTCTCTCTCACTGGGGCTGCGCACTCCCTTCGATCTTTCCTTCCTCTTCCATGCCCGATCCTCACCCCTTACTTACACACACGTGCACCTACATGTACATGCACTACACGGCACCGTGGTTGGCGTTGTGGGCGATCTGCGATAGGTGATTCGGCGCTGTAGGTCGCGCCGGATCTCGCCATCCAGCAAGGAACGGTCACCGCCCCCTCCCGCGACGAAAACATGCACTTCACATACGGTACTAACGACCTCTCTAATTGACCGGAATCACTAATCAATCAATCGATTGTCCAGATGGCTAGATGCGCTGGTGGGTCTCTCTCTCACAGGGGCTGCGCACTCCCTTCGATCTTTCCTTCCTCTTCCATGCCCTATCCTCGCCCCTTACTTACACACACGTGCACCTACATGTACATGCACTACACGGCACCGTGGTTGGCGTTGTGGGCGATCTGCGATAGGTGATTCGGCGCTGTAGGTCGGCGCCGGATCTCGCCATCCAGCAAGGAACGGTCACCGCCCTCTCCCGCGACGAAAACATGCACTACGCCCTGAGGAAGGTCGCAGAATGGCGACCAAAACGTCGGCACCTTCGCCATGGACGCGGCGTCACCTGGACAGCCTAGTAAATACTAAAACATGCACTTCACATACGGTGTTCACATACTCTCTAATTGACCGGAATCACTAATCAGTCAATCAATCGCTTATGCAGATCGCTAGTTGCGCTGGTGTCTCTCTCTCACTGGGGATGCGCACCCCCTGCGATCTTTCCTTCCTCTTCCTGGAAAATGGAGACTCACTGCACAGGCTACGCAGGTATAAAGCGGCCGGCCCGAGAGGCCGGAGCAGAGACAGTTCCGAGATAGTACTGAGTGTGAGCCCTGTGAGCGGGTCAGTGCCAAGTGTTGTTAGGCCGTTAGAGGTGTTGTAAGGTGATTCTCCTGGTGATTGATTATTTCTGCTTGTAAAGGGACATCTACTGGTAAACGGCGCACTGGCTTTGATTTATGTTTATGCTCTTGGATTTTGGAATAAAGCGACATTGTTATTACGAACTGTTGTTTCCGTAATTTTGGCCTGAATATACAACAGAATGGTCACCACACCCTCCCGCGACGAAACATACACTTCACATACGGTACTAAGGACCTCCCCAGTTGACCGGAATCACTAATCAATCAATCAATCGATTGTCCAGATTGATAGTTGCGGCGGCGGTGTCAGACGCGGCGTTTCTGGCCAGTGGAGCTGCGCACCGCCTACGCACTGCCTGCGCATCGCCCACGCATCACCCACGCAACGCCTGCACACCGCCCACGCACAGCCTGCGCAGCGCCTGCGCACCGCCCACGCACAGCCTGCGCAGCGCCTGTGCATCGCCCACGCATCACCCACGCACCGCCTGCACACCGCCTACGCGCAGACGGCCGGGCCGCAGCCCCGGCAGCAGTGGATGGCGCCCATTGTGCGCTCACCGCCGCGCGCAGGCGTCCGTTTACCTCCGCCCAGAATTGGATCTGTCGGGTTCGGGCGCCGCGCGCCTGTCTGCCAGCATCATTCGACAGCCCGGTTTTCCCAGACGCACCCCGCCCTGAATTTTATTAGAAAGGGATTCTTTCAGTAGTTCTTGTAACAACGAAACCGGTTGATACAGGCTTATACGAATTCACTTGTACACACAGAGGAGTCTCAAAATAAATGTTACAATCTTCTAGGGAGTGAATAGGGGTTGAAAATTATCACTTTTTGCCGATGAAGAAATTTTGTATAACAGAATTGAATAACATTTGTCAGTGAATATCAGGCAACTCCGTTGCATGCAATTTCCCATTATATGTTCATTGGAAAAGCTGATCGTTTCCCATCAGTTTGTAACATTTATTTTGAAACACCTGTGTACCAAACGTTTGTAATTTGCAACGTTTCAAAGAAAAAATATAACGATGCTTTCAGAGATTGCTATTACACAAGTTTGATTTTCTCAATGAAATTATACATGTGAAAAAGCAACAGGCAAGTTTCGAGTCTAGCGGAAATGTGTATTTTGTCTTTAAATTATATTTCTAGGATTAGCACAAGTAGTTAAATTGCTCTGCGTAAGTGGTGTCGATGAGTTTTTGGTAAAAATTAACCAATTTCAGTTACGTTTTTCTGCAATTTAAAGTTAAATGACGACAAATGCATACAAGCGCTGTTAATATATATTTTTACAAAACGTTCGAAACAAATTTTGAGGATATAATTCACGTAAGCAGTTAATTTTGAACACGATGTATTCTGAACTATTTTTAATGAAAACTCAGAAGTATATCTGGGTCCAATTTTTTCATGTTTGGAGTTAAAAACTTTTCTTACGGATTTTATTACGAAGTAAAAGTTTTCATGATGTCAAATGAAAAGCATAAAATTCGAAAGACAAAAAAATGTTGCATTAATATAATATGGTAATTTCATATTTAAAAAAAAATATATTGTATTTTATTCTTTTTCTTTTTGAATATGTTATAAATTTATTATTCCAAAAGAAAGTGGAACTGGAAAAAAAACAATAAAGGTTGCTAATGCTTACAATGCGCATTAGAAGATTCAATAATAATCTTACTGTGTCGAATAAAATGATTCAAATTTAGTAGCATTAAACACATTTATTAACAAAAAGAATAAAACACACAAAAAACCATCGTCATCTTCCTTTACGGATTAAGCATAATGCGTATTCCAGCCTCTTTCCATCTCACTCTAGGCCTTCTAACGTTCCTCTTTCCTCTCAGCTTATAATTCAGGGCTTGCACTGGAAGTCTGTCTTGCGGCATATTCCCAATACGGATCACACACTGTTGTCTGCACTTCTAAATTTGGTCATGTACTGTTACCTTCCGCCCTAGTTCCTCGCTTATTTTCTCACTTTTTATTTGGTCTCTTAATGCACAGCCCTTTTCTCCTCTCAAAAAATTATATTTAATTGTATATAAACTTCTTATTTTTTTAAAAAATGTCTAAAAACCAAACCCAACACTAAAGAATACAAAATAATTAAACGAAACGATGAATTGAACTCAATAAAACAATTTATCAGTTTTTACAACTTCCGTTTAAATTTAACCTTTTGACAGGAATACCTGAACATTAAAACTGGCCAGCGAGAGCAATCTACAGTTGGCCTAAATAGATAAGTATTTGTCAATCCAAATAAAATTCTCACGGTTTTATTCACGATATAACTCGATATCTATACAAGTACTGAACAATTATTGCTACTTGTAATTGACGTAAATTTTCAAAATTATGTCAATTACATGTAAGTTGAATTATTTCTTTATATCCATACATCTCCCACGATCTCTTTCGAAATAAAAAAAATCAGAATATTTTATTTAATTTGAAGAGAAACGACCATTAGTGATTGAGAAAAATTGTAACAATTCGAAATCCGTGAGTGAGTTTTATAATATTTGTTTACTTTTAATTTTTCTAAAAAGGCATTCTTTTATTTTGTATTGAGGTTTTATAGTTGAATAAGGGTGGCAATAGGTTTTTCCTATTCATTATTTTAACCTAATTTATTAGGTTTTTATAAGAACGTATTAAAAGTATTGAGTATAATATTTCTAATTTAATGAACAATTATAAATAAATGTAGGTAGGTCTTAAAGAATAAACTAATTGCTACGTTAATCATTCTTTCAACCAGAGTCGTTAATATTCTGTGGTTTCTATACAATGAAATAAATTAATATTCACGGAACGAAGGTGCAAAGCTCTGAAAAGAAGTGCTGTTCGCCCCTTAATTTAGTATTCATTACAACCGTTCGCAGCGACGTAGTAGGTACAATTGCCTTTGGCTCGTTGCCTCAACATCCGGCAGTAATAAATCTCCCCCCGCCGTTGTAATGTAATTTGTTTCTTTAAATTTAATATTGAGAGCCAAACACATTGCCAATGCACCTGTTGTATTAGGGGTTAGAATTAATTCTTAAATTGGATGGGTGGAAAAAGCACACAAGACAAAACGACCAAACTTCCTCACAGCGTCGACAAACAGGAATTCACGATGTAAATACATTACACATACATTTGTTCAGTGTGTAATAATACCTTAATAATAATAATAATAATAATAATTTTAAAAAATTCTTAAAGAGGTAGTATTTTAAGGGCTATTGATTTGAAAGTAAAAACATATACGAACTACAAATACCTTTTGTATGTTTTGTATACTTAATTGAACTCGTAAAACACATGAAATATTTCATATACAAATATAGAAAACTTAAAAAAAAATATACATAATAGTATTTTCATTGATATGTCCCTCAGATTTATTTTACTACATAAGTAGTCAATACTTGAAAGTTAGGTGGTTTCGTTGCAGCTATTGACCCAAGACAAAACATAGTCTACTACTTACGCGAAAAGAAACCATGTATGATATACAGGGGATGATAGTTCCCCTGTATACCAGTCAGAGAACTGCTTCTCCCCATTTCTCATATCTGCTCTTGCAAACAGGAGGCCAACCTTCACCCTCATGCTCCTAGCGTGACACCCTCAACTTCTGACCCATAAATCCCAAGAGGTGCGCTATGATAATGAGTTACACGAGTCCGTTGCCCAATGAATGCTTGAGCACCCCTCTCCCACCCCACGCCCCCGGCAACCGCCGCATTCAGTGAGGCTCGGGAGGGCGGGGAAGGGCCGACACGAATCACGGCGCCCCTGGCAGCCTGCTTTCGCAACAGAGATCTGGAGCAAGAAAAGACAGGCGCATTCATGAGACGGAGTTGCGTGGTCGTTAAGCCTCAACAATACCACGCGAGTTGTTGGAGAGAAATAACAGTTGAACGTAAACACGAAGGGTTGTAAATCTCGGGTGTTTCCGTCGCCGTGTTTATGGGCGAGGCGAGGGCCGCAGCGGGGGCGGGCGGGGCGGGGGCGGGGCCGATGGCGGTGGTGCATCTGGCGCCATATTGTGTGAACGTCTGCTCCGGAGGAACAAGCGCGTCTACCAGCAAGACGGACGGTCGAAGGACGAGCGGGGGTGGGCGTGGAGGCAAGAGTGGAGACGGACGCAGAGCGGGGGCGGGGTAGGATAGGGTGAGAGGAGGAGGCTGGCGAGAAGTGGGACGGGGGCGGGGGATGGGGGCGGTGTACGGCGGGGATTGTCGCGGGTAGGGGAGATCGCAGCGGTGGATGAGGTGGGGTGGGGCGGGGGTGACGGGGGCGGAGAGGGGGCGTGGCGTGGCGGGCGCGGGATGGGGGGCGGCGCGGAGGTGGGAACGGAGGCGTGGCTCGGGATGGGCGCGAGGCGCGGGGGTGGGGCGATGGTTGGTTAGCAGGGCGGAGAGAGCGTGGGCGAGTGTGGGCGCGAGCGCTGGAGCGGGAGGGGAAGGCCGCGGGGTGGGCGAAGCGGGGCGAGGCGGGACAGGCGAGCGGGACAGCCCGCTGCGGGCTAGAGGGGTGGCCGGCGCGGGCTAGAGCGGGGGCGGGCGCGGCTAAGCGGGGGCGGGCGGCGGGGCTAGCAGCGGGGGCGCGGCGCGGAGCTAGAGCGGGGCGGGCGTGGCTAGCAGCGGGGCGCGGGCGCGGGGCTAGAGCGGGGCGGCTGGCGGAGCTAGAGGGGGGCGGCGTGGGGCTAGAGACGGGGGCAGGGCGCGGGGCTTAGAGCGGGGGCGGCGTCAGCTAGAGCTGCGGGCGGGCGAACGCCGGGGCTAGAGCGGCGGAGGCGCGGGCTAGAGCGGGCGGCGGGCGCGGCTAGAGCGGGGGCGGGCGCGGGGCTAGAGGGGGCGAAGCGCGGGGCTAGAGCGGGGGGCGGGCAGCGGCGGGCCTAGAGCCGGGGCGGCGCGGACTAGAAGCGGGGGCGGCGCGGCGCTAGAGCGGGGGCGGGCGCGGAAGCTAGGAGCGGGGGGCGGGCGCGGGACTAAGAGACGGCGGCGGGCGGCAGGGAGGGGCGGGCTAGGAGCGGGGGCGGGCGCTGGGCTTGAGCGGGGCGGGCGTGGGGCTAGAGCGGGGGCGCGCGGCGGGCTAGAGTGGTGGCGGTGATGGAGGCGGGGCGGGCACCAGGCGCGAAGGCGATTGTGGAGGTGGGACTGGGTAGAAGGGCCAGAGGCGCTGGGGGAGCCGACGAGGGAATAATGCCGAGCGATGAGCGAGGATGACGGCCGAGGATGGAGGCTGACGGGCGAGATGAAGGGTGACAACCCGTCAGCGCCTCGCCGCCCGCAGGCCACCGCAAATTCACAAATTAGGATTACTCCATTCTTCAAAAGTGCCAATATTTCGCAATTACTAAATAGTTATTTTTAAATGCACCAACGGCTTTTTAAGGGTTCTCATGACGGAGAGGAGACAAAAAGTACTCGGGCCTAAGGCCTACGTCCTTTTATCGCCACACGATTATTACTACCAGTTTATGCTTCTGATACGAACAATATTATTTTTTCGCTATTTTAATGATTTAGTTCTTATTTACTAATTAACTAGATGCTACCTTGACTTGGTTTGTCTTATAATATATCCCTCCCATAAATTCCTCCATAAGAGAACATGTAGCATCATTCAACGGTTTTTATATTTCCCTGACAAACACGATTCTCTCGATCCTGGAAAGTTATACCGAATAAATTGATCACCCTATCGAAGGCAAACAAGCAATAACATATCAGTAAAAATATGATATATACTTTTGGGTGTATCTTTGAAATAATTCAAAATAAATTGAATGATGTAAGACAATAGAAGAATGTTCACCTCTACAAACAAAAAATTAACTTTTTGAAAGAAAATACAACTTGATAATAGGAAACATGAAGAAATTCTATAAGAAATACGTTTAGAAATAAAATGTTAAAAAATAAAATATCTTAAATAATTAAATGTAATCCAATTAAGGTGTAACCATTAACAAAAAAGTCTGCAAATAAAAATAATGATCTACAAAATGGCAGAAACGTTCTCTAATTTGTTAGTTTTCTAATCCTAATCTCATTAGTTTAGCTTTTCGGTATTGATGCATTCTTTTCCCAGCTGCCCAGCACTATTGGTGTCTAAAATATTTTATCAATATCTTCTCACTTTTTCGAACTCGAAACAGACAAATTTAATTAAGACTTGAATTATAGAAAAGTAAAAAATGGTCTGAGATTATTTTTTTAATTTAAAAAATTGTAATTTTTCATTAGAAAATATCCTTACAGCGTTTCTGAAAATATGCAATTTTGGGAAGATTTTCAAAGAAAAGTTTTGTTTTCAAGAAACATTGTAGAAAATCATTTGAGGACTTTTATTTTAGGACATTGAGGATACTCAGAAAAGCCCGTAATGAACGACATGAGAGAAATCTAAAAAGAAAAAAAATTCTGTAATTTTGGACTCATCATGAAAATACATGGAGATGGCTTTATTAAGTGCGTTCGGTACAATCCGTAACAAAAGATTTGAGAAAACAATTGAAGTAGCTTTTGAAGAAATTTTATTTTTAAAATTGTCATTGTTTTACGCAAAGTTACGCAAAAAATCCTATTTCGAATACATTGCCCTTGATTTCATGCAAAGATCTTATTTTGAAGAACATATCTCATTTAAGCGAAATGCCGAAGGAACACCAAATCAAAATAATTGATTGGATAAATTTTTAAGCTCTGAATTTCTTTTTATTTGTTTCAGTTAACGTTTCTACAAAAGGCCTAATTTTAAATTAATAACTTAATTGTGAAATGGGCTACTATTTTTGAGACGAAAAATAGAGATTTATTTCTAAACAACTGTCGATTCATTTCAATGTGCATTAAATGGAATTCACTAATTGTCACATCATCGATAATAAAATCACATTAAATAAAACAATTAGAAAATTATTATTCATAAAAAGCGATTCTAAACTTTTTCAATCCAACATAAGAACTGTTACATTTTGAACATGAAAATGGCCCTAATATTGTCTCCGTCGAAACAAAACTAGAAGAACGTAAGCTGTTTTACGTCATTAAGAATAATAATGAATTCCAGAAGAAGACATTGTTTTACATTATTTAAAAAAATACATATTGTTTAGAATTATCATTCTTTTAACTTTTATTGAACTTGTTTCAGACTTTACCTAAAAGTGAGAAATTGTTGATGAAGATGTTCTAAAAGACACAAAAGGAGTCACACTAGTCACGGACCAGGTGTGGAGCGTAGCCGAGTACGTGGGTGGGCGGTGAGGGAGCTGACGGCGGCAGGAGAGGGGCGGGTTGGGAGAGAAGGCGGGCGAGCGAGCTGTTACTCGCCGCGGGAGGCCGACAGCCGCTTGATTTAACGTCGCTCCCAGCGCACCACCGCTGGGTTAGAATGGAGTGGATGCGTCGGTGGACGAAGAGTGGGGTTGTAGTGGAATGAGGTAGCTGATCAAGGTGATGAAAGAGGTGCCGCTCGGTAAAACTACACAAGGAAGAAAAATAAACCAACAGATATTATCAAACCGGCACGAACGATGAGAAAAAGTAAAATCAAGCAAGTGAGAGCGTAGGTTTACGCGACCGGAGTCAGTAACTACTTGGCCGTCTGAAAGTCGCCGCGTCCTACGCACTGCTGCCAACTTTTCGACCGCAGTTTTGCAACTTTCTGCACGGCGAAATACAACGTTGGTACCTAGGTTGCCTAAAACTCGGCGTCTCCCGGACGGCCAAGTAGTTACTTATAATTCACGACTTCCATTACAGTAATGAATGTCCTAGAAATATCGTCATTTAACTTATCCAAAACTATTACTGTAGAATATATTGAAAAAATACAATGAATGATTTGAATTGTTTATTTTACTGCTTGTCAACTTTGCATGATTAATTCCTGAGCTCTGCACATAGGTGTGGTGCAAATAGGAGCGTAGTATCTTCCAAACTTGAAAGGAAATATACACAGTAGGGAGGAGTATACACACGTGTTTGGTGTCACGAGATCAGTCGCTTGTAGTATTAGTCTTGTTCTGCGCTTAGTCAGCAACTGTTCATTTGTTTCAGGGAGGTTCTTATGATCTGTTCTTATTTGAACTGCATGTTGTTCAAAGGTCATTCAACCGATGTTGCCCCAATCGTACATTTCCATACATCTCTTTACTCGTTTATACTCCTCGCACCCCAGATATTTTATTTTCTTTCATCAAATTTGATCTTCTATCACTAATGATTTTCTATAATTTTCAGGAGATTTTTTGCACACTTACATTTACCCGTATAACTCTTGAATTCACATGCCAGATCCAGCTCAAAAATATAATTTTGAATTTTCTTTGATATATTGTTAACAGGTTAATGTTGTTACCAATTATCCGGAATTGTAAAGGATTTCAAAGGGAGACAATAGCACTGAACACTGAAAATGATGTTTCTGATGTTTTTGAAACTTTAAAATGATTATTCATATCAATTCGTGAATTTTGTTATTACTTGTCCTGGAAGTAAGCAGTTAAACAAAAGTTTGTGAAGAGTATAATTAGAAAGATTACATGCTTATTCTTATTTTGATATCCGTACCCTTCTTCAAAAAGATTTAAAACCGCAGTTACTGGTGTGACGTAAGGTTATTGTCGCAACACTAATATCAACTAATCAGTACATCCAATAGAACAGTTGCAGGGCAATCAAGATTAAAAATTGAACCAAAGGGAATATACTATTTGCACTAACCCAGAGTAACGTCATAATACGTTGTGAAACAACCACACGATTTCTACCTCCATTTAAGCAAAGATAGAATGGTATTTTTAACGATTTGAGTAAACGCAGTAATAGTGCCTAAAAATATAACAAAAAATGTCAAACTCACTTTTGTCTAAGTGCGTATTCAATACTATTTAAAACGACACTCTTTATAAGTTAGTATAAATACTAATTACTCTATGTAATGAAAGAAATGCATATAATTTTACAGAAATAAAAAGAGAAAAAAGAGAAAATGTTAAATTTTCTCCTTGGCGATGAATACAGGTGGTAAGATATAATTTCATCGCAATTTTTACAACTTTCGAAAAAAGAAAGTTGCGTAGGGTGAGGTGACAGGAAGAAGTCGGCGGTGTGGAAAAATCTAACGAAAGGTTCCAGGGAAGTTGCAGCGGTAAGAGCTTGAGGAGCGTGGGGGTGCGAAGGGTGGGGAG
>BOPP01000031.1:6164403-6176119 GCA_017312745.1 Gryllus bimaculatus
CCCCCCCCCCCCCCCCACTGCTCTCGACGCTTCAGCCACCGTCCGCAACTTGCGCAGGAGCCTATAAAAACCGTTTCGCCCGCGCTTCCGTCCCCTTCTTCGAACAAGTTTCGAAACAAAATTTAAAACTTAAAAGTTCGCGTACCCGACGCTGGAATGCTCCGAAATTACGCTATTATACTTCGTAATGTTTCCTTGGACGATGCGAGGAAGCGTTTTGTAGCGCTGGGCGCTGCTCCGCCTTGAATACAAAAGGGCAATTTCCGGTGGTAATATAAAACAATTAGCCCGAAGAATTTGTCGGTCTTCAGTTTGCGAAATTCAAGAGCACGGAGAAGGGTTGCCTGGTTTTTTCTTTCCGTTTCGTGGTGAACGGAAGAGGCAGGTATTAAGTTACTGTCGATCCATATTTATACCTCTTTTATCTCCGGCAGTGCGCTTTATTAATAAATCGCCTGGAAATGATATTCGAGTCGAATTTTCATATTTCATTGAAGGTGGCATTTGGAAATTCAGGAGACGTTCAAGAGGCGAAGGAAGTTGAATTGTATTAAAAGTGGGTTATCCGAAACAACACGATTAAAGTGGATATTAAGAAGAGAAGCACTTTGTTCTTACAGAAGCGAATTTTGAGTTCATTTTCATTTAAAATCTCGATAGCTTCGAAATATTTTGATGCGCGGATACTCGATAGATGGGAACAGTAATGATGAGAGAAATGACGGTGTATTAAATTGAGGTATCGCAAGGTTTAAGAAGGAAAATCATAAACGTTGAATACTGAACACAGAATCGACAAATATACTACAATACCAAAAAGCAAGATGTTTGTTTACACAGCAGCAAAGACCAGAATGTTCGAATGCCAAAGGTGTACGTTCGAGCAAAGATTCTTGAACACATCCTCTACCTCATGTATAGGAATGAGAATATAGAGAGTATGAAACAAATAGCAATAAAATTTTATACCTATACATATAAAATATATAAATGTCAGAAGTATTTCAACTGAAGATTTTAATATCCTCAATTCTTGGTTACGGATCAATGTCATTCATTACATTATTTTCTTATTTTAGTAGCTTTCCACCACCGTTGAATTTCCTTTCATTTATATCAGCAGACTGCGATAAAAGGCGATTGGAAATCTGTAATTAGCTTTCGAATAGTAATTTTTATTTTTCAGTTGTTTCTGTAGTACACGGATATTGCGGAACATATATTTTCCGAAAAATAATGAGTTCCATTCATCTTCAGAATTAATCATCTATAATTGATACATTTCAATTCACATTTAAATTAATAATGGCAATTTGAATATAGTAGATGCTACAGGTTTTTATTAGTACAGTGATTGATCAGTTATTGCTACATAATATTCGCAATTCTTGTATTTATCAATCGTGCTCGCAATAAAAAAAGGGAGATAGCAATTCTCTCAAATTATTCTGATGAAGAAGCAATTAAATGAGTACACATCAAACATCTGCAATGTGATACAAGAGCGAGTGGACCCTTGAATAGTATCGTGACGTGAACAAATTCGGTAACCGCAATGATCCAGCCAGTGAGTCTCTCAGAAAGAATTCCTAACCAAGCGACCTCAACTCTGCCACTCCCAAGCACACCAACCCTGCGAGAGAGCACAACTGCAGCACAAAAACGCCCTTCCGCCAAAAAGCATCGCGGGGGAAAAAATTCCGTGGGCAGGATTTATATTTACACCCTGCTGAGTCGACGCGACCATCAAACAAGTTGTGCAAAACTTTCCTTCTTCCCGTCTCCCTCTCTGCGAAGGAAGAGACAGGAAAGAGGAGAGCAATCGCTCTTTGCCTGCTGCATATATTTAGAATGTATAATGTACGCGTAATTTCGCTCTCGTTTTTACTCGTTTCGTCTTGAGTTCCAACGCGAGAAAGAAAGAGAAAGCGGTCTCGGTGAGAAAGAAATGAGTGCCAACGTGCTGGAATGTTGGGTTTGAAAATGTCTCGTCGTACAGGAATCGTTATTTACTACGTTACTATTTGATAATGACTTACCATGAGCAACTATAAATCATATGTAGGACGTCAACTGAAAAATTAACACCCTTTCAAAGCATTTGTTTGTCATTAAATTATCGGTTAACGTCATTAGTGTCATTTACAGTGAGTGAATAGGGTTATAAATATGAAAGATGTAGTTCCTGATTATATGATTAAAAATGAATATACACTATTGTGTTATTGTATTGTTGAAATGAGAAAAATCTTCAACTAAACTAGATTACGTCAATTTAAACAGAGATATGAAATAAAATATGTTCACAGCAATTTGTATGTCTGACAGCATTTCAAAACTGAGCGGTTTCATAATTAAAGTAAATATTCTTCATAACAATCATAAAGTCGTCTATTAAGTAGGTTTCAAATAGTTCTCTATTTAATACGAATCAATAAAACTAAAAATAACTTCTATAATTAATTGACATTTAGCTTGAATGAACGCTCAATACTGCATTGGTAATATATTTCATAAATTCTAATACATAAATTGATAGCAAGTGATGAATTAATTCAGGTGCACACTTTGCGTCCCATAGAAAACGTTATTCAGAATCACATGAAAGTACCAACGCTTTGAGAACACGCGACATACAGAATAGGTATCGCGTTTATATGCGTTTTGCCGAAAACAGCGTCTATTCGTTCGCGCGAGACAGTGGCAATGCATTCGCGGTGAAACGCACATCAAAGAGCGCAGCAGGCGAGAAACCAGCAAAACGCACTGGGCGGGAGGAAAGTCGGTGTATCGCGAAGCACCGCAGCGTCGCTAAATCGCCGCGCGCCCCGCCAGCTGCGATCTAAGCCCAACGGAAGGAAGCGGCGACTTGTCGCTGCAGCGCGACGCCAAATCCGCGCAGACCGCGCTCGTATCGCAGAGCCCGAAGCCCTTCAGCCGCGCAGCTCTGCGCGGCGCCGCGCAGCAGAGGGTGTGGGTGGAGGAGGAGGGGGGGGGACGCAGAGCTTAAATATAGGAAGAGCGAAAATATCGCCGTGTTTGGCGCTCTAACTGGCGCTATCAGTTACCTGCGCGCGCGAGCGGCCGCCGCGCGGCGCAAACGCCCCTGGTTCGAGACCGCAGGTTGCGCATGGTAATCCGCGCCCTTCGTCACTGCCAGCCGCCGCCCATTTGTAGAGGCGCCCGAGGGCCGTTACCGATGAGCGTTAATTCTGTGGAATAATATGAGAAGGATCGGAAGATAGATGGAGCGGTGGTAGTGATATAAATAATAAATAATAATGATAATAATAATATAATATAATATACTAAATAATATAATATATAATAATAATTATAATATAGAAGAAGAAGCAGAAGAAGAAGAAGGAAGAAGAGAAGAAGAGAAGAAGAAGAATTTTTTAACTCTGATTCCACATTATGAGAGATATTCTTAGCAATACATTGAATGGTTTGTGAGACAGATATGATTCCCAGTGTGCAAGCGAAAGTTTGGGGCTATTATTTCCTTTGAGTTTAGAAATTGCGGTTGTTCTCTTTAGAATATTGACAATATTGAATTCGAAGGGAAGCCAAAGTAATAACATGACGGCGGATGAATGAAAGGAATTTTCCGCGAGTTCTGACTTCGCATTATTAATCTTGCGGCGATTCCCAAAGTGATTTTAAAGTTCGTATACCGAGGGGGACGGTATCGAGGTGATTAGCGAGTTTATGGAAGTTGTGGAAAGTCTTTCAATTTCACTCCCGGAATTGGAACCAGTTTAGCTAGTAGGGATCGTCGGTCTTGGCCTCTATTTTTGAGTGTGTGAAAGAAAGAGGAATAGAAGAGGAAGAAAGAATTCAAAGACTTAGACCCGGAAAATAGATAAAAATTGTTTTGTTTTAAGGTGATCAATTTAGGGCATTATCGACATATTGTGTGTGGTATGGTAACTGCGAGGATGAAAGATTATGATGATTGATAGGGGGTGAAAGGATGAAAATAAATATGCCGAGGCGGGCTTAACCCGCGTCCTTGTTTGGGCTTACTATGCTTTAGCGGATCTGGCACGATGGCAAATTTTGTGAATTGTGGATGAATTAGTGTGAACAACACGCCTTTTGCTTTGGTAGACGATTGTTGTGTGGATGATCATTTTATTAAGAAACATAATTATTTATAGTATACGAAATATATTTATTACAGTATTTAACATTTTTATTGGGAGCCAGGACAAATGTCAAATTATTGTTTATGCAACATGATAACTTTTTGTACTGCGTACATAGAAGCAATCTTGCTTTAAGTAATAAAATTAAATATATAATTTAATACATAGTAAAATTAATGTAAGAACTATTTTAGGTTATTAATGTTTTGAATTTTGTTCCCAGGTACTATAATAGGATAACGGTGTATAATCGTTGCACTATTGTCGAGTTGAGAAAAGTTAACGTTTATGTTTTTTAATTTTTTACAAGATTAAAGCTATAGAATGATTGGTAATGTCAAAAGGCGCACCGAATGGAGAGAATAACATTTATATAATGGATTGGGAACAAGAGTTTTTATTGGTAATTTCGATTAAGAGAAGCAGATGATGCTTTTGCCCAATATAGTACATTGATATGGAAGTATTTGCGTTAAGGTATTATTTTGAAAGCTTAATGAAGCGAGGGAGGACTTCAGTTTTTCCTGTTCTTATAATGAAAAAAAGGGTCAGAATGGCCAGTTGTGATAATTGTGAGTGTAAAATCATAAGTGGTCTTTGGATTTTTAGAATGATTTCAAGTTGTAAAACAGAAATCATAAAGAATGTATTTACTGATTTAATAGTGTTATTGACCCTGATTATTAGCTTTATTATGAATTAGTAAATAAATATTCTTTCCCATAATTAATATGCTATCGAAGTCTGAATTCCAGTGAATTGAAAAAAATTGTCATAAGTTTCCTTTGGATGTTCCTGTTAATGATGAAGAATAAAATGTATATATTAGAATGAAAGGGTGCAATATGAATTCCACCGAATATGGTTTAGCTATATATAAGGGGGAAAGAGGGTTATGAGTTTAGGATCATGCAATGATTAAACTGTGGAACGGAAAATATCTACGGGAAAGGCAATATTGGATGATTTTCAACTTAACCACGAAAATTTTTTTTAGATGTGCAATGCGTTTGGAGAGTGCATAATTTATGGTGAGGAACATGTGTGCAGAGTGTCACATTGAAACGATGTGTTTTTGGTGCATTTTTTGTGTCAATAGAAGTGGATAAGTTTATAAAGAGTTTGCACAAAGATTTTTCTTAACTGTGTTGAGACAAGTTGCATTGTGAGGTGATGGGGCAACCATGATCTGTGATAGTGAAGAGCAGACCAGAAATGCTTACAAATTAGAAAACATATTACAAATATAAAAAAAGATAATAACTTAAAAATAAAAATATAATTAAAGACCGACAATTTGAAAAAATACATGCGTACATACCAATATATAAAGATAATGACACAAAATAAAAATGAATAGAATGAAGGCCGTGTATAAAAAGAACTAGTGTGTACAACGGTTGTTTGGGCATCCTAGATGCTTAAAAATAACTATGCTGATACATCAATCTATGCAAGTATTTTTCAGTAAATTTTGTGTGATTGTACCAGGTTGAAACTTGCTAGATAAAGTTAATAATTATAGAAAATATATATTTAATTTCCTTGTTATATTAGAAAACTCATATACTTAGTGTCGATGTATTAATCATTATTCATAACTATTGTTTATATTAAATAGTATAGAATACTGTTTGGACAATTTGGGGATAAATTATTCTATTGGTGTTGCCATTTTTATTGTTTCTTTTAATATATAATTTGGATATTTTTGTATACCGTGTTTATTTAGTGGTATGTTGATGAATTTGGCAGGAGTAGATAATTATTTTTTCGTAATTTAATTTTAATAATTGTGCGTAGATTTTAACCATTATTTTAAATTTCGTGTACTTTTAGAAACATTATGGGAGATAGAGTAATGGATGTAAGCTGTATTTTCTGGATGAGTCTCTCGAAGTTTTGTGTGAAGACATTTCAGTGAAAAAAAAAAACAGTATACTACACTGTTTGAGAACTTGGAAGTATTTTCATAGGTGGTCATGAATATATTTAGATGGATTTTTGTTGTTTAGATTTTCTTTTCTTTTGAATGGATTAGAAAAGATTTGTTATCTTATTCTTAGAGATTTTTAGCGTTGTCATTCAAGCCAGGCATTGGGCAAATTACAAATGAGCGTTTTTCATTACCAACATTTTTAAAGATAAAAAATGTTAGTCCAAATGACCTTGATAAGTGGTTAGTGGAAAAGACATTGCATCATTAAGAAGTAAGTTTTCCTTCAGGAAGTAGTGGTGTTGAAGGTATCATATTTTCTTCTGGGTAGTTTAATGAAAAGTTCAGCAGTCAGATCTCGGGATTTTATATATACATTATTACTATAAATTTAAGTTTGTAGATTTTGGTAAATAATATATAGATATAAGAGCAATATCATTTTGAAAAGATATTAATTTTCAATATTTAAATTTAAAAAAATTACTAAAGTTTATTTTTAAGTAAGTAAAGTGGAAGATATAATAGTACGATAATCCGTGTATTGTTTTTCGTAGGGCCAAGAAAAGATAGTACAAGTCTAAATTAACGGTCGGTGTCAGTTAAGATATTTTTTTTGTCGTATTATTCGTTAGCATTCATGAAAATGGTCCGAATGTCATTTTTTATGTCATTGAATAAATCTAAAGAGCTGGGTATGGAAACTTTATTTGGCGTGTAATTCTATATCGTGTATTTATTAGTATATTGTGTTTATGCAACATATTGATGTAAAGTTTTCTTATAGAATTTTGTGGAATACATTAAAAGTGATGGTACGTGTCGTGGAATGGCGACGAACTAAGTTGATGCTTAAGGAAAAGGAATTTCTTTTAATTCTTATTATTATAATGAGGCGATTGGAAAAGATATAAATTAAAGCATATCAAAAATACGGCCTTGTTGTTGTGATTTCGGCTACTACTAAAGGATTTAAAAGACTTGAAGTGCGTCCGGTGTGTAGTCATATATCAAACTAGAAGGAGAGGGGAGCGCTTTTATCAATTGGAGTTGTTACGTCTTAATGTTTGGTATTGAAGTACCAATTGTCAATGACCAATGTTTGCTTTAGTTGTTAATTGAAGTCTACTCTATTTTAATATGAGGATAATGCGTAAATGTGGTTTACAACTACATGGCCTCAAATGGAAGCATTGCGCATGTGTTGAGACTGTGGATTTATCTCCGAAATGTGTGGTGAACCTTGAGTGCGGATTTAGGTCGCGAAGTCGATAGTCAAGAAGGCATCCGTGGTGAAGGTTGTTTGAGAGTCGCGAGAATGATACGTGTGGGAGTTTCGCCCTTTTACCGGAGGGATTGAGATGGTAAGGTGTGTGGTGCATGCACTTTAACTCAAGCTTTGTTCGATAGAAGAGAAGTGTATATCTAAAGCGATTTACAACCCATGAAGGAATGAAGGATGTTGAATAAGTTTATTGTAATTGGAGAAACATAGGCAGCGAGTAATGGAATGACAGAAAAAGGGAAATCCTAAATGGGTACTCATGGTTGCTCAGGAAGCCACCAAGTTCGAAAATTCTCCTACGAAGTATGCTTATTTATGGTTATTGCAGCCCAAGGTATTTTGTTGGTCTCCTGTTAGGAGGGTCATGCACGTATACAAGTCAATGGTAGTACGGTATGTTTAATGCAGTGTTGTGTGAAAGTCTTGCCGAGCGGAGTGGAGGGAATTTCAGGTGGAGGCATTAAAAAGCTTTAGATTTAAGCTAGGAGGTGCACGACGTTTGGTTTGAATGTCGTCGTATGCTAGGGAATTCCCGTGACAGGTGCGGTGGTGTCGAGGGATGAACGCGCGGCCGGCAGTCCCGATGCACGAGGTTATGGGCGGGTTGATTGAGAGGGCGAATTGCTGTTGGAGAGTTAGTGGGCGGGAGGGGCGACGTGCCTGCGGCTACATCTCACATATGTGTGGCTGTTACCACTGACTCTCGGTTAGAGTGAACTTGGCCAGGAGCTATAAGCGTTTGCGGCTTTGCCGTTTTCTTCGAACGTTTCGAAACAAAATTTATTAAACTTAAAGTTGCGTAGCGAGCTGGATGCTCCGAAATTACCTATTTAACTTGTAATGTTTCTTGGACGATGGAGAAGGCCGTTTTGTAGCGGCCCTGGGCGCTGCTACGCCGCTTGAATAAAAAGGGAATTTCGGTGGTAATTATAAAAATTGCGAAGAATTGTCGGTTTAGTTTGCGATTTCAGAGCACGGAGAAGGGTTGCTGGTTTTTCATTTCCGTTTTCGTGTGAAGAGAGGCAGTATTAGTCTACTGTGCATATTTTTTATACCTCTTTATCTCGGAGTGGCTTTTTATAGATCGCTGGAAATGAAATATTGAGTCGATTTTTCATAATATTTCAATTGAAAGGTGGATTTGGAAATTAGGAGCGTTTGAGCGAAGGAAGTATGAAATTGTATTAAAGTGGGTTATCGAAAAACGATTAAAGTGGATATTTATAGAAGAAGAGCATTTGTTCTTAAGAAGGAATTTTGATTATTTTCCATTTATAATTCGGATAGCTTCGAATAAATTGATGCGCGATACTCGATAGATTGGGAAAGTATGATGAGAGAATGGTGTAGTTAATTGGAGGTAATGCCAAAGTTTAAGAAGGAAGAATTAAAGCGTTGATACTAGAACAGGAATGAAAATATCTACATACCAACAGAAGATGTTTGTTTACACGAGCAAAGACAGAATGTTTCGAATGCACCAAAGGTGTAGTTGAGAAAAGATTCTTGAAACATCTCTAGCTATGTATAAGGAATGAGAATATAGAGAGATAGAAACAAATAGCATAAAGATTTATACATATACATATATAAATAAAGATATGTCAGAAGTATTCAACGGGAAGATTTTTAAATATTCATATTGGTTACGGATCAATGTCATTCCCATTATTTTTTCTTATTTTAGTGAGTTTCCAGTTGAATTTTACTTTCATTATATTTAGAGACCTGCGATAAAAGGGGATTGGAAATCTGTCATTGCTTTCGAATGTATTTTTTTTTTTCCACGTTGTTTTGTAGTAAAGGATATTGCCGGAATATTTTTCGAAAATATGAGTTCCATTCATTTCAGAATTAATCATCTATATTGATAATTTCAATTACTTTAAATTATAAGGATTTGAATATGTAGTGCTACAGGTTTTATGTAGTAAAAGTGATTGATCAGTTTTGTAATAATATTTGCAATTTTGTATTTATCATTTCGTGCTCGCAACAAAGGGAGATGGCAATTCCTTCAAATTATTGCTGATGACGAAGTTAATATGAGTAATGTACTCAAACCATTGAATGTGGAATAGAACAAGGCGTAGTGGACGTTGAAGTAGATCGTGAGTGAACAATTCGGTACCGCTGATAGGTGAGTCTCTCAGAAAGAATTTAAGCGAACTGACTTTGACTCAGGCCACAACCACTGCGAGAGAGCAAACTAGTGAAAAAACGCCCTTTTCCGCAAAAGATAGCGGGGGAAAAAATTCGTGGGCGGATTTATATTTAACCACTGCCTGGATGACGCGACATCAAACCAAGTTGTGCCAAACTTTATTTTCGTTCCTACTATGGAAGAAGAGAACAGGAAAGAGGAGAGCAATCGTCTTTGGCTGTGATATATTATAGAATGTGATTGTTACGGTAATTTTGCCTTTCGTTTTTACTCCGTTTTCGTCTGAGTTAAGCGAGAAAGAAGAGACGAGGGGTCTCGGTGAGAAGATTAGTACAGTGATGGAATGTTGGAGTTTGAAATGTTCGGTACAGGAATGTTTTTTACTAGATCTATTTGATATTCGTGACTTACATGAGAACTTAAATCATATGTAGGAGTCATGACAGCATTTGTTTTTTTTGTCATTCATTAATCGTTAATCGTCCATTAGTGTCTTTTCAGTGAGTGAATAGGGTTATAAATTGAAAGATGTAGTTTGATTATATGATTACATTGATATACACTATTGTGTTATTGTTTGTTGAGATGAGAAGAAATCTTTAATAACGTGGTTACGTCAATTTAAACGAGATATGAAATAGAATATGTTAGGCCATATTGGTATGCAGACGCTTTAAAATGGCGTTTTCATAATTAAAGTAATTTTTCATAACAATCAAAGTGTCTTATTGAGTAGGTTTCAATGTTTCTATTTAATATGAATATAAATAATTGTATAATTATTGACATTTAGCTTTTGAATGAAAGCTCAATCTGCATTGGTAATGTATTTCATAAATTCTAAATACATAATTGATGCAATGATTGAGTTAATTCAGGTGCACCACTTTGGCGTCCCATTAGAAACGATTATTAAGATAATAGTCGCAGCTTTGAGAACACCGCGGTGATACCATACAGAATAGGTATCGCGTTTATATGCGTTATTTGCCCGAAAACGGGGTTATTGTTAGCGGAGAAGTGGGAATGTTCGCGGTGAAGCGCTAGAGCGAGCAAGGCAAAACCAGAAAACGCCACTGGCGCGAGAGAAGTGGGTGTATCGGCGAGACCGCAGCCGTCGCTATGGCGCGCCGAGTTGCGATCTAAGCAGGAAACGGAAGGAAGGGCGACTTGTCGCTGAGCGCGACGCCCCTAAATACAGCAGAGGCTTCGTATGAGAGACGAAGTTCGGGGCCAGTCTGGGGCCGGAGCAGAGGGTGGGGTGGAGGGGGGGGGGAGGCGAGAGCTTAAATATAGGAAGAGCGAAATATCGCGTGGTATTGGGCGTCCTAGCGGCAGCTATAGTTTACCGTGGGAGCCGGCGGGCAGCGGGGCAACGCCTAGGTGTCGAACGCAGTTGGAATAGTAATACCGCGTTGCGTAATGGGCAGAGCAGGCATATTGAGTAGAGGGGCCGGAGGCGGGGTCGGGGCGTGGGCGCGCCGTTGCTGGGTGGGAAGTAAAGGGGGCAGGCGGGATGGGGTGGGGAGGGGTGGGTTGGAGCGGCTTGATTTCATCTGGCGGGGTATTGGTGGTGGGGAGGGGTGGGCCATGGTGGGCGAGGATGACTGTGGAGATACGAGGGGCGGGATGGGGGGGGCCGGGGCGTAACGGAATGGATGAACGGGACGAAGAGATTAGGTAAGGAAGGGAGACGGACGGAAGGAAAGAAAGGAAGGAAGGAGGGAAACGGACGGACGGAAGGAACGTGAAAAGGAACGGATGGGTGGGTCGGGTGGGTGGGTCGGGTTCGGGTCGGTCGGTGTGAGGTCGGAGGTCAGGGTCGGGGTCGGTCGGGTCGGGTCGTGATGGATGGATGGCATGGCATGGATGGGATGGGATGGGTGGGATGGGATGGGAATTGGGATGGGATGGGATGGGTGGGATGGATGTGGGATGGGATGGGATTGGGATGGGATTGGGATGGGATGGGATGGGATGGTGGGATGGGTGGGTGGGCTGGGTGGGATGGGATGGGATGGATGGGATGCTGGATAGCATGGTGATGGGATGGAATGGATGGGAATGGAATGGAATGGATTAGATGGAGATGGGAATGGAATATGGCGGGAAAGGGACGGGACGGAAAAGAGGGGCGGTGGAAGGGGCGAGGGTGGGGGAGGATGAGGAGGGGAGGC
>BOPP01000031.1:6198351-6209555 GCA_017312745.1 Gryllus bimaculatus
GGGTTGGGGGCAAGGGGCGGGGTCTCGAACGACCTCCAGAGTTCACAATGAAGCAGTTCAGAGGGCTTTGTCCACGGTGACATTTGTGAACGCGTTCGCTCGACTGTCGTGGTCGTTTAACGAGTATCCATCACCAGAGAAACCCCCGCCGCCCCCCTCCCGCATGTTTTTTTCATCATTCAGTCGCCGCCTGCGTTTCTATCACAAGCAAATACATATTTAAACCGCAACCTGCCAATAAATTTAAACGAATCGGCAGCGTTAATTTCAATCAAACCCTGTTTATGTCTTGATGGTGCGCAAACAACACGGCCAAACGCATCCTCGTGTGTCAACACATACGTTGCATGTATAGCCTCGCGTGGTCGCGACAGCCGAGAGGATGTGCGGCCTTTTTGAGGGCAACATCGCCCGTCGTTGTCGCCAGTGAAAGGACGTGTAAACTGCTTCGTATTTTCACGCGCATTCGGCACGTGGCTTTATGGGACGTATTTCATTTGCTTGGCTGTATTGGTTTTCGAAGTGCATAAATAACACGTTGGTCAACACGAGGATTTTACTTTGCCACGCGGAAATCGTTACTTTTTCGGGATTGCGTAGTGGGGATGTGAAAATTTTTAGTTTTCGAGAGAGCTCATGCAAACTATTGGGAATTTCGGGCTCATCTCCGGTTTTCAAATACGTTGTCACTATGTTTGTAGTAACGACTTGTAGCCACGCGTTGTATATTTCGACAATCCTTTTAACTTCACAGAGTTTACAAGAATAAAAAATGTGTTCCGCAACAACAATAACAACATACACTTTTGTTTATAATTATGTATCATCTATTTCATAAATTGCCTCAGCAAAATCCCCGAAATCACAGTATATAAGCGGAATAAATTTAGAATAAGTTAATTCAGAGTTGGAAGAATAAACTGTATTGTTATTACGATTCCGTGAATATTTACTTGTTGTAAAATAAAAAAAAATAGTTTTAAGACAACCATGATCTAAACGACTTGAATACTAACCTAAACTCAAGCTACCTTCCTCTATTACATCCTAACTGTTACGGTAGTTTTAAATCTTTAATTTTTTTACTTCATTTTTCTCAAAAAAATGCGCATGTGCATCCTATCCATTTCCAGTGCATCTAGACAATATTTAAATTGGACTTAATTAATTGTTTTGATTTTGAACAGTACTTTTCATAAAATGAAATTTCTTTTTAGAGTTGTATGTGATTTGGGTGGCATTTCTTTAAGTAACTATCATGTATGACGGTGAAAATTAATTACTGAAATGTCAGTACAGTCGCATATCCCTTGCATTACATTATCTAGAGATCACCAAGAGTCAATAGAGATTTTCAGAACAATTTTAAATATAATTGAAGGATAATTTCATAGTTAAGAACTTATGTATGTACTCGTATGTTGGAATGTTTAAAGGGAAATATAACATTATCAGCTAATTCAATTCATTGGTAAGTCCAAGCCAGATATTATAAGAACATATTTGAAGAAAGCTACTCATAAAAGAAAAGAAATATAAAATAAATTTTCAACACATGAAAACATTTTTAAAACAGTTTACATCGTCGGCGATGCCTCATTCATCTAGTTGTAGTATATCCCGCTATTCACTCTTACATTAAACTGTAATACTTGACATATAATTATAATAACTGCAAGTTTTTTTGTAAAGAAATACATACAGATAATTTCTGGACATCGCGTTTATATACTCTGACTAATATGTGCATTTAAAAGCTCATTTTTCTCACTAAAACTCACTCTCTTGTTTCGCCAACTATAACTTGATGAGGCAAGAATATCCTAGCATCTATTGCAACCCGTAAAGCAAAACACGAAGACCAACTACAATTCTATTGAAATTGGCTTTGAAAATAATGTTATGATCAAATAACAGGAGATTAGAATTCATTCTATTAATTTTAACGTAATATTAAAATTAAGTATTTCTCTAAAAAAAAGTTCATAAGAGCGAGTGTCAACACATCTAAGACAGAAAAAAAATCACGAACTTTTGTTGAGAGATAAATGAAATTTGAATCTAAAAAACTTATTGTTTTAAACGTGTAGGTAACTTCTTACCTAAACAAAGACAAGGCAAAAATCTACGTTTGTGTCCATCCATGATCCCCTTACGAATTGAATTGAATTGAACTAATGCCTAATTTTACGTGGCGAGACTCGGGCCATCAGGCCCGCTCTTCCGTCTGACCACGCAAATTTCGCTACGCTCTGTTCATCAACTAGCAGAGAAAGGAAGTATATCTTGGGCGAGAAACAGGCGATTTGAATTTAACTCAGAGGCGTCATTTACGCTTGAGGATCTTTTACATGCAAGTAAATCTACTAACATAGGACAGCCGGCTTTACTTCCCCTCCGAAGGAAGGCGTACGAAAGATTTTTTCGCCCTTAAAAATCTGTACGCGACTGATAACGTTTAAAACACTCTAGAACAACACAATTGATATTGGTAATATTGGTTCTGCATATCTCTCTTCCTATCTAATTATTTTCCTTTACTATAAATTTCTTCATTTATTAACATCCAAATATATATGGAATGATCCATCACTTTGACTAGTTAAAAATTCATATCAACATTTGCATATTGAGTACATGAAATGTTAGTGTATGTTGTGTAACACATAAATAATAAAACCTAATAATTTATTTTGTTTTAAAACAATGACAGATATTATTTTTTAAGTATTATAAATTATTTAAAATTTTAAAACAACTATATTTCATTTAGAATATGAGATGTAATATGGTTTTAGTGAGCAGATTCCATATCCAAGATTGCATTGTGTAACAGTAAATAGGTTTTAATAGGCTCTAAATATGACGATAAAAGTCGTTAGCCTTGTGTATTTCCAACAGAATAATATACATGTTTACTTACGAATGTAATACTATGTTTCATAGTGCGTGGAAGTACTTCATAGTAAAGTAAACTAGGCGATACAGTTATAATTTGCAATATGTACTTCTTATGTTAAATCATTTCATGCAGTGTATTATTAAGAAAGCACAAGATCAGCGACGCTTTGGTTCTATGATTCAGCTTATGCCTTCGGTGTCAACACGTGTGCCAGTCTCTTTGCATATGTAATCGAGTAATGCATTTGACTTTCCTTGATTGCTCTCTCTAAACCGAAGCATAAATCTCGCATTCTGTATTAGATTGCAATATTGAAATATGAGGAATTTTATGAATGTTGATTTCAATATAAGCTCGTGAGCATGCAGAAATTTCATTCTGTTGTAGAATAACGACGAATCAGCTGCATTTCAATACACTTAAAAGTTTCATTGAGCTTTTCACATAACGAAATTTCTGACGCCTAATTACTATTTAAAACTGAAATTATTAAAGGACACTATAAAAAATTCAGATTAACATATTCTTTATCAAATAGAAAGTGTAAAGATTTGAAGTGAATATTTAAAGTGATTTGAAGTGAAGCAAACTTCAGCTGAGGCAAAAAGCATTAGCTTTAACGTACAAATCATTTGATTTTGTTCTTTTCATTCACCTCCTTTCGTCGACTTCTCGTCTGTTCGCCAGAAAAAGCTATGTTTAACTTTCTTTAAAACCTCAGGCCACGTTACCCTTTGACATTCAAGAAACATGGAGCACGCTTGTTCTTATTTTCCAGTATTCTTATTTATAACGACACGCTAGCGAATGCGGGTCTTTTGTACGCCCACAAAATTTCAGCCGCGCTATCGGGCAGGCCCTCTGAATAAAAGGCTCTCCGTTTGAGTAATGCGCGCTCGCGAATTGGTGGCATTCTCTCGCCGTAAGAAATATCTCGCTTAAGCGGAAAGCCCGTTTCCTCCACTCCGGTCTGCAAACAAAACCGCACGCCATCACTTCTCGGGGGGCAGTATTTCAGAGGGTGGCGGGACGCCGGGGGGGGGGGGGGTTAGGGGGGCAGGGGGGCGCCTGGGGAGCCACACGATCTAACGTCGGGGCGCCAAGCAGCTCTGAGTCCTGTGCTTTGTGTCTCCGGGAGGCTTAGCGCCGTAACATAATGACGTTTAGAAAACATTAAGGAACACCGCACTGGTCGCCGTAAACCTCCGCTTTTTCCGAACGCGGGTCTGGCCTGCGTTTTCTATACGCCGCGTCAGCGGGGAGTCTTTCCTTTTCTTACGCGCAAGGACGCGCCGCGGGCGACCGCTGGTGGGGGGCGGGGGGAAAGGAAAGAAGGGCGTCGTAGCGGGTGGGGCGGCCTGGTGCCCGGGGGCCTCGTATTTCGGCGCCGAGCGTCCGTAATAAACATAAATGGACTAGGTCGGGAACTGAGCCGTTGATACAGCAGCCATTTCCGCCCCGCCCGCCCGCCCCGCCCCACCCGCTTACCCCACCCCCGGACACCTTAGATCCAACCGCCCGCACCCGCCCCGCCGCCCGCCGCCCGCCGCCCGCCCCGCCGCCGCCTCGCCGCGCCCTGCCCGGTCACCATCCGTCGGCCATCGGCCCGGTCTACGACCCCCCATCCCCCTCGTCGGCGAGTGCCGTTCTAGAGCTTTCCCCTCGGCCAGCCCTCCCCTCGCGGGCGTGCCATCTCTTCGGCCGCGTCGCATCCCCTCGTCGCCATCTCATAAAAGACCTGACATGTTTCTTACGGCCAATAAAGATGTCGCTGGCTGCGTGCGCGAGGGTGGACCCTCGCGACCTGCCGCAGGGCGAGCGCGCGGCCCGTGGCCCCGACTGCTGGTACGCCCGGCCGCCGCCGCGCGCGCCTCTGTCGCTCACGCGTTGTGCGCTTGGGGCGGCCGCGCCGGGGGCTCAGCCAGGTTTCGACGCCGACGGAGGAAGACGCAAATAGAGGAGGCGCGGGCCGTCTGGCAGATGGGGCATGGGCTCTGATGAGCCGGGCGGGGCCTCGGGACTGGCCTTATTGTATTTGCCGGGACCGTTCGCCCGGCACAAAATGCAATGTTCCTTTTTACCAAGTTACGTGCGTTCTGTTGGGTTATTGCCTAGAAACGTTGTTCAAAGGGATGTGAGTTAGCAATAAATGAACGGAAGATGGGATGTTATCTTACGTATTGGTTTTCCTTAGTTGAAATAAGAAACTGCAGTGTGTCACACACGCGCTAAAATTAATATTACTAAGAGAGACATAAGAAGAAATGAATTCGTTAATATGCAAATGAAACGAAAAAATGCATGATTTATTCTAGTGCTCTTGTAATGATTTATCAGAATATTTTACTTAATTGAAGGAGCATGGAATTATGAAAATATTTTGTTTACAGTTCATTTGAAACCTTCAATCAAATATTATACGACATGTAAAAGTAACATGCTGGAATTGATAAAATGTCGTGATGAATGTTTGTGAATAGAGAAACAAAAAATAGTTATGCCTGGGTGATATGGGTAACTGACAATAATTAATTGTCCGAGAGATGTAACTATTTATTTTGCTATTAAAATTGTTCAGAGTTTGGAAGACAATACTTCGTTTAAAAAATGCACCTATCATGACAATAGTCAATAAATAATGGAAATGAACTTAAATATCTATGAAACATATTTGAGTAATATCCTAATACAGGTAAAGCAACTAGTTGAAATTTTGTTAATACGTTGGCAAATAAATGACACAAATTGTTAAATTAGTACATTTTTATTTATTCAATTAAGTTCTAACGTTAATTGTTGTGTTTATTGTTACAGATAAATGTAAGTAACATTTGAAAATAACATCTTTCCATATTGCATTCACAATTTATGAATATTGTTTCTCATGTCAGTCATTTCTACGGATTGCGAGTTCGGGAACATATGCGTTCACCTACACCACGCTTTCCGTGTCACTTCACCCGCAAAACCCGGATTTACAAATTCCGACCATCACCGAAGACAGCACTCTGACGCAAGACGAATACCCTCATGGCAGCTCCGATCGTTCCCGCCACCCTGTATTTATAATGGAGTATTTACAAAAATAATTCCTCCGGATTTTTCATCCATATTTGATGTGTCTCGTGCGCGCTGCCGTAACGAGGTTAAATTTTTCTCTCGAATTTGTGTCCTCTCTGCTCTCCTCGGCCGCTCCCGACCGCCCGCTCACCAACGGCGTAGGGGTGCGACGAAGGGGAGGGGCGGTAGAGGAGGGACGGTACGGGGAGGTGGGAGAAGGTGTGCGGAGGGGAGCGCGCAGAGGAGGGGGAAAGAGGAACTGGTAGAGGAAGGGCGGTGAGGACGAGGCGAGGAAAGGGGCTGAGGGGCGCTGTGGGGTTGGGCTAGTGGCGGAGGGAAAAAGAGGGTGGGTGTGGAGGAGCGGGGAGAGGAAAGGCTGAGAGGGTAGATAGAGGAGGGTAGGTGATGGCCGTTAGAGGAAAGGAGGGGAGGGACGCAGAAGGGTGGGGCGGGTAGAGGAGAGGAAGGTGCTCAAGGAAGGGCGGATAGAGAAGGGGAGACTGAAAGTAATAGAGCAGAGGGGTCTGTGGAGTGCGTGAGTGACGGGAGGGCAAGTAGGGATGGGACGGGAGACGCGGGAAGAGGAGGGGCTTGGAAGCTGATTAAGGAGGGGAGGCCATGGCCGTCAGAGGAGAGAAGTGGCGGGATGCGAAGGAGCGGGGTGGGTGGAGGAGGAGCAAATAAGAGCGCAGCGGGGAGGAGAGGAGAGGAGAGGAGAGACTGGGAGGGGAGGAAAGAGGAGGGGATGTAAGGTAGAGGAATGGAGCAAAGGGGCTCTGTGGAGTGGTGGAGGGGTTAGGAACGGTGGGACGCAAGAAGCGGGGAGAGAACGGGCTGGAAGCTCCGGTAGAGGAGGGGAAGCGCGGGCGGGGAGAGAAGAGAGGCAGAGAGGCGCAATGGCAGGAGGCGGGGACAAGCGGGGTGACGGAGGGTCTAGACCGCATCAGGGAGAGAGTGGGATGGTGAGATGGAAAAGGGCTTGGAGGGGGGATTTATAGGACGGGAGCCGCGCGGACACCCCTCCCCCCCCAGTGGGCGGCGACGCTCTGTTCCACCGCGTCCGCGAATATTTTTCTCACCTTCCCTGCTCGATATTTGTTACGGACGCCGCTTCAATTTCGTAAGCCCACCTTCGCCGGTATTCTCACCCTCGACTTAATCTTTTCGCTCCTTGTAACTTGTGCCTACCGACTCACTTACCGCCACGCCGGTGATCCGAGGCTCTCGCGAGCAGAGCCGTCTTTCCGCGGGACGAAAGGAATAAATAAAGGGAGAGATGAAATAATCAGTGATCTCCGAGGGGAATAAAATATATTTAGGAACGCGTGTTATTAGTGCGCAGGAGGGGGGAGGGGGAGGGGACGGGGTAGAACGCAATTTGGCTTTATCAGTATCGGGCGGGCGGGCGCGGCCCTGAGCAACAACAATTAGGATGTGGCGGCGAGGCGCGGTTTCCCTCGTTCTGCCCGGCGATGAGAACAGAGTCGCTTGCCGAGTAAGGTGTCGGGGGTAATTGGCAGGTGTAGATGGGCGGGCATGCTATGTTGGGATTGTGCAGGGTGGGCTTTGAACTTAACTGTAATAATGACTAAGAGTTAAAAACATATGCCATGCGTTTTAGGGAATTAGCAAAGCTATGCTTGTTTACCGAAATAAGCTGGTTGATATTATTAGCACCTGTTTTGTAATATACTTAAGTGAAGGAGGTGTTTTGGTCAGTATTGAACTTGGTCCTAATGGGCAAGAAAGAAAACGTATGGCTAGTAAAGTTTTAACTTGCGGATATAATCATATGTTAAATTTACGAGTTAACATCCACACACTGACGTAAGGAAAATGGGAGGAAATAGAATATTTTTTGTTAAAATAACATTTTCTACATTTTTTTAAAAATTTGAAAAAAGAAAATCTGCAATAATACAAGTTGTAAATAACATTAGTCGCATTACGGTAACAATAACTAATAAATCGACCACTCGGTATACAGTTAGTTAAGTAAAAATAATTGTGTTCACGGTAAATAAAAACGAGGGATCGTATTTTTTTCAGAAACCACAGTACTTGGCATGCAATGCGGTTTTTTCGGACATATAAATAGACAAATGTTCAACTATTTACGTACTATACAATGATAGTATGTCCGGCAGTTATTGCTTTTTTTACCAATAATAGAAATACGTACAATCTGTAATTTTGAAAAACTCCGGATCTTATATTCAGCCATTAACAAAACACTTTTTTTTGGCACAGAGTTTTTCAGATAATGCTTGATGAAATCGTCAATTGAATAGATTATTTCGATGTGACGTATCCACTTTTTCTTTCTTTATAGTGTTACTATAAGGTATTTTTAAAATGCTTATCCATCATACTATCAAACTAGTGTATTTAAACAAGCGTTTCAACTTTGATAATGGTATCCGAAATTGTTTAGTATTATCTTGAATTGGTTTGGTTAAGTATTAATAATTTACTTTCCTCGAAAAAAAGCTTCTAAAAATAATTATGGAAATACTTCTAATGGAATATCAGTTTAAAAATTCAGATATCAGTTAATTCTAATATCAGTTAAAAATAAGCTCTACAATACTGTCGAACCAAGCTCTAATATCTTTGTTAAAGATTGTCAGTATTTACGATAGTTATTATAATTACCAATTACCAGAAGAAATAAACGCCAAAACTACCTTTATATCACGTTAATTAAATTTGTTCAGTGGCCTAACAAGTATGATTTTATTTTTTGGCGAATTTGAAAAAATACAGAGGAGTAAAATATCTCTCAGATGATTTCACCTCCATAATAACGCAGGTCTATGTAAGTTAAAAAAAACTTCAATCAAATTACTTTCAGGCTATTTCGTTAATGAAAACTCTCGTTCGCTTTTAGGCGCTGGTGGTCTCGAAGAAATCACGTGTCTGCAGAGGTTCTTTGAAATTCGCGAACGCCTTCGCGAAGCTGTGCGCTGAAGGTAAGTAGTCGTGGTAAGTGTCAAGGGTTTCCCCCATCATTTCTTCTTCGCGCAAGAGAAAGAAAGAAACGCCACAATAATATACACCTGCTTGTAATAGTTTGTAACTAAACTATCAATAGCGTAACTAACGTATCACATGGCTGATCTTAGAAAGCAAATTTTGCACTATAGACGTTTTAAAACTAGCATTTGGACTTTCCCTTGAAGTTTCGTAGGCAATAATGCTACGACAAATGATCAATAGAAAGTGTCAAGGGCTGTCAAAGCCGATATCATTTGATTTACGGTGGATGTATGAAGCTAGAATTTTTTTAGATTGAACAATTTGAGCTCCAACTGCTGTTTATTACATTCAGAGTACTTTTTTGCCATCGTTCGCAGAACTTCCAACCATGAAGATCATCCGGTTAATTCTCTATCACAAAATTGCACATTCCAATGTAACACAGATTGCTTCGAACGCAAATACAAATTTCCCAGAACCAGAGTGCGGACGATTGAAGGTCAACTGAAGATTAGTAATGAATATACACAAACTGTCTGAGTGGACTTCACATACGTTTTCTGGGTTTCAGAAGGGTACAATGCTTCCCATACATACTATCACACGCCGGTGAAATGTAATCTCGCAGGCCGAGCACTTTCCCGCGCTTCTGTTGGTTCTGAGGTAGGATAGACAGCTTGCTTTTTTGTTCACGATTTTTCATCGCTGGCATGGCGTCATGTGAGATCGGCCGTTTCAACGCGCAGAACTATGTAGGCCACAATGCACAAACGTACTTACAAGATTGCTTTTGAGAAGTAGTAAAATATTCAAAAATGTTTTTACCGGAAATCCGTGTTGTGATTTCAACTGTGGTTGGTAAATATCCATCGATGTGAACATCGTATTTCTTTTGAGAAAACTGGTAGATTGACCACAGATGTAAACTCAGTTACGATGAGTTTCCTAGGATTATGGCGAGAACATATTCGTGAAAATTGTGTACCGGGCATATCTACAGTGGAAACCACTTATAGCTTTAAACTCTAAATGAGAATTGTACGGAGCAGTGTGCTTCTACGGTCCACAGTAGAAGAGGCCTATGGCGACAACGCCACCGCACAGAACGTGTGCAGAAGAAAGACCTAGCCGGCAGTGGCGTCAGTGCCGTCAGGGCCGCATGTAGTAGTCAGGAACGGCCGCGACAAGTAAGGGAATAAAAAGAGCTAAACGCCGTTCCCGCGCGGAGACAGCTGACAAAGCCCGCAAACACGCGCTTTGCCTTGGCCCCCGTCGCCGCCGCCTGCCCACCGCACCCCCCCGGCTCGCTACTCCACTCGATTCCAACGCACCGCGCCGCCCGCGCGCCACCGCGCCGCCCGCGCCGCTCCGCGCCGCCCGCGCCGCCCGCCGGGCCGCCCGCGGCCGCCCCGCGCCCCCGCACCTCCAGGCTGCAGCCACCGGTTCGTGCCGTCCGCGTCTGGCGCGCGCCTCTGCATCGTCCCCAACGCCTCCAGTGCTGCCGCCGCCATTTTGCCTCTCCTCCCACACCCCGCCTCGCCCCGCCTCGCCCCGCCTAGCCCGCGCTCGCCCGCCTCGGCCCCGCCTTCGCCCCGCCTCGCCCGCCTCGCCCCGCCTCGCCCGCCTTCGCCCGGCCCTCGCCCCGCCTCGCGCCGCCTCGCCCCGCCTCGCCCCGCTCGTCCCCGGCCTCGCCGCTTCGCCCGCTAAGCCCGCCTAAAGCCCCGGCCGGCCCTCCCCGCCTCCCCGCCCCGCCCCTCCCGCCCGCCCCTCCCCGCCCCGCCCGCCCCGCATCGCTCTGCGGCGCCCCTACTCCACTCCTCCCGGCTCCTCGCCGCCGCTCCGTGGCGCCCGTGCCGCCCGTGCGCGCCCGTGCGCCCCGTGCACCGCCCGTGCCGCCCGGTGCCGCCCGTCGCCCCGCGCCGCCCGCGCAGCCACGCATCGCTTCGGGCTCCGCCCGCTCCACGCGCTCGGCCGCCCGAGGCATGTCGTGGCGGAGCTCTCGACGGCCGTTTGGTTCAAGCGTTACAATCCCCTGTGAAGTGGATTCGGTGGCACTTCATGAAATGACTCTTGCATGAAAGTTCATTTGGACACTCTCAGAAACTACTGCACAAATTCACGACAGTTGGGCGTGGTTTTAGTTTCTGTATTTCCACTGGAAGCTTTTATTTTATTTTACCACAAGGTTAATCATTTTCATAACGTTATTATAGAATTGGTCATTATGCTTTAAATATAATTTAAAAATAGAAAAATACGCGTT
>BOPP01000031.1:6214618-6236851 GCA_017312745.1 Gryllus bimaculatus
AACGCGTATTTTTTTTTATTTATAATTATATTTAAATCATAATACAATTTATAATAACGTTATGAGAAATGATAACTTGTGGTTAAAATAAAATAAAATCTTCCAGTGGAAATACAGAACTAAAACCACGCGCGTGAATTGTGCAGTAGTTTCTGAGAGTGTCCAAATGAACTTTTCATGCAAGAGTCATTTCATGAAGTGCCACCGAATCCACTTCACAGGGATTGGTAACGCTTGAACAAACGCGCGTGAGAGCTCCGCCACGAATGCTCGGGGCGGGCGCGGAGCCGCGTGGAGCGGGCGGAGCGAAGCGATGCGTGGCTGCGCGGGCGGCGCGGGGCGGACGGGGCGGCACGGGGCGGCACGGGGTGGCACGGGGCGGCACGGGGCGCACGGGCGGCACGGGCGCCACGGAGCGGGCGGCGAGGAGCCGGGAGGGTGGAGAGGGCGCCGCAGAGCGAGGCGGGCGGGCGGGGCGGGGAGGGGCGGGCGGGAGGGGCGGGGGGGGAGGCGGGGAGGGGGCGGGGCTAGCGGGGCTAGCGGGCGAAGCGGCGAGGCGGGGCGAGGCGGGGCGAGGCGGGGCGAGGCGGCGCGAGGCGGGGCGAGGCGGGGCGAGGCGGGGCGAGGCGGGGCGAGGCGGGCGAGGCGGGGCGAGGCGGGGCGAGGCGGGGCGAGCGGCGGGCTAGGCGGGGCGAGGCGGGGCAGGCGGGGTGTGGGAGGAGAGGCAAAGGGGCGGCAGCACTGGAGGCGTTGGGGACGAGCAGGGCGCGCCGCCGACGCGGGACGGCACGAACCGGTGGCTGCAGCCTGGAGTGCGCGGGGCGCGGGGCGGCCGCGGGCGGCCGGCGGGCGGCGCGGGGCGGTCGCGGAGCGGCGCGGGCGGCGCGGGCGCGCGGGGCGGCGCGGTGCGTTGGAGATCGAGTGGAGTAGCGATGCCGGGGGGGTGCGGTGGGGCAGGCGGCGGCGACGGGCGGCCAAGCGCAAAGCGCGTGTTTGCGGCACAGCATCCAAATAGATCGAGTTTCGGGGCGGTTCCCCAAATTTAATCTTTCCTCGTACTGTGTCACTAAAGTACGCTAAACTCTAAGAAGAGTTAACCGGTGTTTTATAATTCAACTTAAATTACAAAGCCAGGTACATTTGTTGCCGTTGGTGCTCGTTTTGTGAATTATTATATTTAATTCGTTTTACATTAGAATTACATCTCATATATTGTGTTTCTCCTATTGTAAAAGGAATCCGAAATTCGGTAGACCCTCTCCTCTACTATGAGGTTGAATGTGGTATTTTTACGTTGTGAATTTTTAGAATCATGGTGATACTTAACTTTCTAATTGAGTTTATTTACATTAAAGATTTACCTTTCTGCATTAATATGCTGATAAAATGGCAAGGTAGTGTCAAAATTGAAAGACATTTTCATTGTTGGTAGTGGTCACAAGAAAATAAAAATTGACACAGTAATTGTGATAATAGAAACGCGTACTACCCATTGATAAAACAAAACTCATCAAGAAAAACCGCAATTCATCTAATATTATCAGACAGAGTTACAGAGAGGACAAGTAAGTTCAGGTATGAAATGGAGAACGGAGAATAGAATGGAGATATCAACGTGGTGAATTTGGATGACGGTGAGCAAATACAGGGAAGCATGAGGCGAAAGCCTCTTTTGAAGAGAATATGGTAGTGATAAAGGGACATAGAGGAGTGTATTTAATTAATTTATATATTTATTTATTTCTTGTATTGTCCAAGTACGTCAACTACTATGTTTGTTAGTCCCTTAAGTGAAGTGTATGTTATATTCCAAAAGGTAGTAGAACGTGAAATCCATCACCTTCACTTCGGTTCGGATTTATGCTTCACATATCTCCCACCAGCGGGCACCGCCCCACTCGGGACTAAAACTAACCTTCCGACTAGTCTGCCGGCATGTGTGGTTGTGTAGTGTATGTAAGTGTAACTCTGTGTGTGTAAGGGAAAATGACAGGATCAAAGAAGGAAAAGGAAAGATTACGAAAAACGACCCGTTTTTTAGATCTACTACTCCGGTGTTCCTCTGATATTGATAAGAGAAACCGCGGATAACTACCAATTAGAGCAATCGATCGCTAAAATTCTCATCCAGACAGCGGCTGAAATCTACCTAGAAATCTAGCTAGTGTCGAACATCCTGCTAGTGTTCAGGTCTCGAACCAAGAACCTCCCGGTCTGAGGCATTGACATCAATTAATGCTCTGAGACACCTTTTTCGGTCAGTGTTACAGTGTTTACAAGTAGTGACAGTATCGAATTTCCGCCATCAAATCCTACCTCAGTATCTTCCCAGACAGAATCGCTGAAGAGACAACATCACTACTGCCTCATAGCCAAGTCAGCCGGTGAAGCGAGAGTAGAGCGGAGACGATAGCGTTGGTGGTGGCTGTGAGGGGGGGGGCAGCCGCAGCAGCCACAGTGGCTGCCGCCTCCGCCTGAGCTGCAGGCGCCGTCAGCGACGCAATTACCTGGTGAGTTTCCGGCTTCCACGACGCCGCGTTACAGGCGCCGGCGCCGCAGCCGCCGCCACACCCCTCGGGGCAGCTCTTAGCCGGCGTCGCTCACTCCGTACGAGTGACTGCGAGAGCTCAGTGGCAATATCAGTATCTGTGCAGAGATGAAGACGTCAGACGTCTGAGAATTTCAGAAACTACTCGTAGCTATGTTCAGCTCAACTATTGTCTAGAGTACAATTCTAGCAGCACGCTTCTCTACTTCGTAGTGTCTCCGATCAATACCAGACGAATACCGGAGCAGTACCCTATCAAAAGGGCCATGGGCCATACGCAATGTTTCCTTATTTTTCCTTGTCCTATCCTGACCACGTACTTGTACTCACTTTCTCTTATATGCACTACACTATGACACGTGACGGGAGACAACTTGGGCTCGTCCATGAGACCATTGGGACCATGAGAGCTTGTTCCGCCTGCGGGAGAGGGTGCTTCGCTAATGGGAGATGCCTGGATCCAGAAAACCTCACAATCCGATGTGTTGGTTGTCGCTGGATTTCACCATTCAGCATGGAGAGATCACCATCACCACCACATCCCATGATGAACTACACTTACGGAACTAATGACCATTGCATATAATACGGCACGGAAACATGAAACCATCATTAACTCAATCACAGGCACCATTGTTCGACCTTCAATACTGAGAAGTCAGCTATATACCAGTATCTTTTCCTTTCTTTTCCTTTACAGCTCGTCAGTTTGCGGGATGTTCCCAAAGGATCGTTTCTCAATTCACACGCGATCTGCCGAGTTCTTGTTGCCACTCCTCTTCCCGTCCCTCTTTCCCGCTCGCAATCATCACAGCCGATTTCTTCCTTCGCGCTGTCCCCCTCCACGACCGCCCTTGACGCTGATTCACATGCCGCGAGGGCTGCCGACATCTTCTCTCGGTCTGCATGACTTACTTTGCTACGACCGGGACGGGTGGCTCAAGACATCAGCTGATGCCACTGCAGTTCCGTTGACCTGGAGTACCTAGGGTCAAGTCCAGACGGTGGTAGGGTTTTCGACACTAGCTGCATAGCTAGGTCGAATTCAGTCGATGTCTAGAGGGGAATTCTAGCAGACAGCTGCTCGGAACGGTAGTTTTTGCCCGTCTTCTCGGAATAGTTTCTCCGATCAATACTAGGCAAATGCGGGGGCACACGAACCACGGAACGCGCACGATCTTTCCTTCCCCTTCCTTGTCCTAATCTTAACCCTTACATACACACACTTACACTTTCATGCACTACACTACCACACATTCCGGGAGACCAGTCGGTAGTCTAGAGCTTGTCCTGGCTGGGGCGGTGCCCTGCTGGTGGGGGATACCTAGATGGGGAAAACCTCGATAGTCAACGGTAGGTTGGCACTGGATCTCACCATCTACTGGCTGAAGATCAACGACACTTGCCAGAAAAAAAACAATACACTACATTTACAGCACAAATTATTTTAGCTGTAACGGAGTAACTGATCAGTTAATCGAAATCTTACTTTGTTACGATTTGCACTGTAGCAACGGTTTCTGCTTCCCACATTTTTAAAATTTGTCTTTATATATTTTGCTTTTGTAGCTTCTCCTTTAATATGTGCTCGGTCCGATTCTCTCACTGCCATTCTTATCCTTTCGCACGCTTTCGTATTTATTTCATATTATTACCATTTTATTGCTCCCAGGTTCTGCTGAAAGGTTTGCGTCCAAGCACTGCATGGATTTCCACGATAAATGTACCCTTTGAGATGTTTTGCATGAATTGCAGGTGAGTTTGTGGAACGTAAAGTGCAGAAGCTTTCAACATTTTTCCCTCGATTCCACATTATTTTTTCTTGAGTCTCTTAACGCTCATAGCAGTTTATTTTGCAATCTTATTTTGTGTGTATTCCTCAGTTTTCTTGATATTGCTATCACTGGAATAAATACCTTCCACTTACACATCTTCTTTAAATCGTTTATTTCGTAACCTCAATTTTCTCTAATATTTTTCCGATCTTTCCACCTCACTTTTTATGTCCACTCACTTTTGTCCACTCACTTTTTATATGTACTAATATACATCTAAATTTAGTTTTTTCGTGTTTAGTGGACGTTTTATAAGGCAAATTAATTTGGTAGCTTTTGTGGAAGTTTAGGTTTTTTAAAAAAGATATATGGTTTAAAAATATATATTTCGTTTCACAAAAGTACAAAACAAAAATAGTTCCCTATGATTATTACATGTATATTTTTTTTCATATTACTCAGACATTTCAAAGCAAAAGCTGTTAAAAATTGTATAGGTGTGAATGGCTTGTTGGATGTTTGTCAAAACATCAAACTTGTATTAACTTCTTCAATATTCAAAATGTTTAACAATGAAAACATATACGACTCAAAAGCGGAAGTTTGTTGATTTAATGTCTGAGATATGAATGGACAGCTGGTTGTATATGGCGGACAAAATTTGATTTGTTTTGTCCTTATCTTAATTTGTTTCTACAATATTTGCAATTTTAAGTTACACATAATATATCAATTAATTTTTATAACTTTTATCAATCGCTTGTTTTAAATTTACGATCCCTTAAGTAGAAGATAATGTGTTTAAAAATATATGTAAAACGCTTAAAAGTAACTGCTATGATTTGTTTAGTATTTTTATAATATTTCATACTTTGATCGTTTATTTTTAATTTTAATGGGATTTATCACACCATCTGTGGTACCTAGTTGGAAGCATCTGGCAACACTGCGCCCACATCGCCGGCCCTCCGACGTCTCCTGCGTTGCCAGCGCCCCCAGCGGAGAATGGTCGAGGCACGTCTTGGAGCTCCGTTCACGCCAAAAAAAAACTCCACGGCCGCGAAGCTCGGCTCGGCGCAGCCACGGTAGAAAAACGCAGTCTATATACGGGTCGTTTCCCTTTTACCTGACGTGTTATCGTGGCGCGCATTCCTTGGAATGGAAAACGGCCTCTGTGTAAACACAGTTACCACGCAAATGGAAATGGTCTATAAACGGTGATTATAATAAATGTGCGGTTGGGGAAATTTTAACCTAATAATAACTAAACGTGGTTTTGGTTTGAAATGATAAGGGTATATTTAGGAAAGGAGATTTTTTCAGAGTTTTTAATCTAGTCATGAAAGTTTTTGCTTTGATTTTGGAAATGAATATGTCCTAAACCGCATTGAAACAAAATTTCCATTTAACGTACAAAGATTTAAAAAATGTTACGAATTGATGTTTTTAAAAGTAATAAATCTTGACTAAAAATCATAGAATTTTTAAAAATCCAAACATTTGCTTTCAATAAAAGTTTCTCAACTTTGAGTTAATAGAAAACATGTCTGCTTTTTTAAAAAAAAAACGTTTCACAGTTAAATTTTGCAGCTTGAAATTCTGACCATATATGTTCATAAAACTTTAAGGATTCCCTATTAAATCAGTGTTGCTCCCCTAAAATACTAGGATCTTTGAAGTTACGTAATTTTTTCTGAAACGCATGAACAGTAACTGCCAAAAATATGCCATAAGAATACATAGCAGTTAAGTCATACTACGTAACAATTCATATCATAAGAACTTCATATTATTAAACACTCAATAAAAGTCGAATTATAGGTAAGGTTCATGTTAAAGATAAATATCTCAACAACAGTTTTATTTTTTAACGTTTCTGAATGATATTATTGTCATAGTAAACATTTTATCATGGAATGGTAAAAATCTGTACAAAAACTAACATTCTGATATAAACTTCTTAAATGTTCGTAATTATTAGGTGTTCACATGCAATTATACTTCATTTTCAAAAGAAATGTATTGCCACCTACAGCACACCGTAGACATATTACTGTATTTCAGACACTCTGCCTCATGAGTTCCCCGTATCACAATTCTTCTTCTTTCCATTAATTTTCATCTCTCACCTGAACATTAAACTTCGCGCAATTTACACCACTCAATTATTCACTCACAGGTGAACCATGCGTACTTCTCCCAAGTCGCGAAATACGCACACGTGCAAACTTGCCACTCAACGGGAGCATTTCCGCCGGAAGTTAAAGCTGCCTCCTAAATAGCTGGTGTTGAGAGCAGGGAACTTCTGGACGGTGACAAAGAGTCATCTGCGCACTTCAAAAGAACACGTCGCCGTCGCCGCTGTGACGTACAGAAACAAAATCGCAGCGTGCCGACGCGCTGTATTTTATGCTGCTATATAATTCTTGTTGCGAGAGAACGAAGGGAAAACTTTTGTAATTTTCCAGTTCCCTTTTCTTATTCTACGGACGGAACACGCCTGCTGCGAGAGGGAAGATTGCGTCGCTTTGGAATGTTCTTCACGACGGCTTTCGAAGCTCCGTAAACGCGCCAAGATGTCTCTTAAAACCTGAGCACAGCAGTGATAAAAATAATTCCGGCTGTGTTACACATCGACTGATATTTTGTTGGTATTAGCTGTTATCCACGTGTACGAAAACTTGCTTATTCGTACAGAGCGTAGTGTAATGGTAAGTGGGCATGAAATTGTTCATTCAGGTAATAATTACATTCAGGTATAACGTGTTTAGCAAGAAAAATTCAACATTTCTTAATCGTATCGGGTTTATGGTTTGCAAGCCCAAGGCGGGGGGAAAACGTATTGGTTGCATTTTTACAATCATTTTTGTCAGGCCTCTAGAACTCCGGTCAACCCTAAAGAGGAGTCATATAAGGATCAGGGATGTATCGGAAAATTACGAAAAAAATTTTTGAGTGCGCTAATAGCTCGTATATTTAGGTATGTTTATAACCTTCGAGTCATGGATAATTAGGGACCTGTCACCGTTATAAATTCCCGTTTCCTTCAAAGGCAGCCTACTCTGTAACTAACGAGTAAGGTCAAAGTTTCGTTCAAATGCCTACAAAAAACATTCACGTTTTTAACTATGCAGAACGTATTTTTCAATTTGAATGAATGTGATATTAAATCCTTTAGTGTAGAAAAAGAAACAGTTTTAATTCAACTCACAATCCAAACTTATTATATTATAATTTGCCTATTATTTACTTGACCCAAAGATGCGTAATACAATTTCACAGAAACGACCTACAGCAAGGAAACGACCTGTCAATCGTCTTTCAAAAGCAGTTCTCTCCGCTGAAAACTATCAACTGAATTTGCCGCCTAATTAAAACGAAGACGTCCATCGAACGGGAAATTTGTTATCGCATCGACAGGCCAGCCGCGAATTGGCGGAGCACAAGGCCCGAGCGGAGCGGCCGCCCGAAGATGTCCCCAGACGTTCCCTCGCAACGTTACTTAAACAGCCATAATTATTACCCGAATAATTACCCCGACGGTGGGGATTGGAGGCGGGAGGGTTATCGATCAATCCCCAGCGGCGGGTCTGAATGTGCTGAGGCGCGGGTTGATGTGGGGCGGGGTGACGCCGCGCCACGCCCAACCTTGAGCTGCACCATTAGCGCCGGCCGAGGGGGAATGGAAGGGGGGAAGGGGGGAAGGGGAGGGGAGGAGGAGGGGGCGGGGCCTGTCTCCGCCCCCGCACACCTGTATCGCTTGGAAGCGGCGCGGCGCGGGAGGGCTTTTTGCCGCGGGTTCTTCTGGCCGCCGAGTGGAGTGTCGGCATGAGACTATTCGCGTGGGCCTTCCGCGCTGGGGGGCTACTGTTAGGTCGAATTCAAGCTGTTCGCCACTGCAAGATCGGTGAGAGGTAGCTCAAGACATCCATGATGTCTACAGCAGTGACTGAACGCGGAGCGTCCAGGTTCGAGTCCCGACGGTGGCATGATTTTCGACACTAGCTATGTTAGTTCTGTCGAACTAGGTGAATTCTCCACGCGGGCCACGCTGCCTCTGATAAGGTGTTTTTCGAAGATTCTTTGATCAATACCAGGCGAATGCCGGAGCAATACCATATACAAATGGGCCACAGACCGCGCGCAAAATTTCTTCCCATTCCTTGTCCAATCCTACCTCTTGCTTGCACACACATGCACTATCCTACCCCACGCGCCGGGAGACTAGTCGGGAGCTTAGAGCTTGTCTCGGCTGGGGCGGTGCCTGATTGCTGGGAGTTACGGGAAACATATTTTTATGACTTTCTCATAATCAAAATAGTGACCAATATTTATTTTAATACAAGTCAAATACGACATTTTATACGATATAAACCAACAATTTGCAAGCCTCTAAAGTTAAATATTCAAATAACGAAAGTGGGAACCAGACTTCAAGAATGGACGTACGAGTATATCATATAAGTATGAGTAGATTGACTCGTTAGTACATGACTGACGATCATTTTCTGGTCATACAAAATTTTCTATATTATTTGAAAAGCCCCTTTTAGATATATTTTTATTTGTTAGATTTACGTTAAGAAGAAGATAGAAAGCAGAGAATAAACTGAAAACAGATACAGCTTCCAGCTCCACTCTAGTGTCACTGGCTGGAAGAACGCGTCGCGTTTGTCGTCGACAGCAACGCGCCCTCCCGGGTGTGTTCTTGGTCATTTCGAACTTCACCCCGAGATACAGACTTTGTGTCAGCAAAACTCTCAGATTGTTTCTAAACGTTCTTCAAATAAATTGAGTGGACTTCTTGGAAATAATTATGAAACACAATAGTTTTATTGGAAAATTAATAGTTGCACAGAAGAAATATATAAAATTATATTACATCTAAACAAAAAAATAAAACTGGTGATAAGTATATTTAGTGATATTGCGCAGAAAAATAAAACGGAAAGTTTACTCATCTGTTTCTGCCACACAGCCCTGCACAAGTTTCATTGTCTCACAAAAGAACAAATAACGGAAATATGTGACTAAAATGTCAGAACCACACTATTGTGCAGTGGAAAATCTTTAAAGTGGTTAATTGTTTATCTACACATTACTATTTTATGTTTTCTTGTGTACCGCATTACAGTAAATCGCAATGCGTAATCTTAGGGAACCATATATTTTTCTGTATTAGTTAATATTTCCCAGTCTTTTGAATGATCTGGCCAAGTTGGTCCAGTCTTTTGAATGTTTAGCCAAGTCCTTTCCTAAATTTTGCGGAATGAATACCAGAGCTTCGACAGCTATTGAGACGGCCTGTACACTTACACCTTACATTCGGCTGATCTCGATTTTCAAACTCTTGTATTTAAGACTATTTTCTGCCTCCTTGATTAGGTTTTGATCGCATTACACAGGAAAAGCCACAAGAAGATATATTTTTTCTCTAAATTCCGGATAACAATATCGGGATTGTTTGCCAATATCGTGCGATCCGTTTGAATTTGTTGGTCGTTCAATAGTGTATTAAGATCAACTAACGTCACCGGTTTTGGTGTCTTCGTAACACTTAGAGCATGTGTGTGGAGCTTCTAGGGTGACGTTAACTACACATCGTTTATTGTCTTTTCATGAATTCGGTCTTTGCTAGAATTGGGCAAGCTGAGAGATGATCAATGATTACGTTCTTGTTATTGTTATTGTTGTTATTAATTATTATTATTAATATAATAGAGAGTAACTTTCGTCTGCACAATTGCTTGTAGCGAATCACATATTGATGTAACATTTAGGCCTCGTGGAATGGCACCTAATGTTACAATAGTAAAATTACCCTTAGTGTTTTAAATATGTAAATTCTAATTATTCATTTTGGACATGTATTTCTTATGAAGGTAATAGCAAACAAATTTTCTTTTCATTGTTTTATTTGTATTCCATTTTTATTAAAGTAATAATTCAAGATATCTATTGCCATAATTGTCATGGCAATGAATTAATAGGAAACAATAACATTCATTACAAGTTAGTAAAAATTATAGCTTCGGCATATAAAAGCATATAAAAGAAATTATCAGAAAACAAAAATCTTCGCTCGCTCATATCATTTCTGAGCAGAGCAAACGATCCCTTTATGGAATATCCCGGACACAAAACAATCCACAACAAGCTAATGAATGTGCTGAGGCTATTGTCTCAAAGGAATCGATTCCCGTATAATGTACAAATACATATGTCTGTAAACGATACCCATTTCCAAATACTGTTCATCATTGGCTTTGGTATTCAATAACCCGCCACCCAATTATATTCCTAACATGAACGATGTTGCGACCGTAACGCCGCCGGGCACATGCACTGCGAGCGACCCGCGACAAGCTATGCATTCGACCGGCCACCGCATTCCCCTTGAGGGCCTTATCCCCGGACCGCAAGCAGACAAACTCTCCGCTGAGAGAGAGAAAATGGACGCAGCTCTCTACACCATGCTCTATACAACTCGCTGGCCGACGGTGGAGGAAGTAGGGACCGGACCCGCGGTTGAGCGGAAAATTTTTCTTCCGAATTAAACACCCAATTCAGTGTCTTTTTAAGCTGTTTGCGTCTCATGTCAATGATTTGTCAGTGTTGGTTAATGGAATTAAATTACAAGACCTTTTTTGGGTGCATGTTATAGTGAAGGAAGTATGGGCCGGACCGCTGCGACGGTTTGCGGAAAATTTTTCTTCCTAATTAAACACCCGATTCAGTGCATTTTTAAGATGTTTACCTCTCATGTCAGTGCTTTATCAGTATTGGTTAATGGAATTACCAATTCAAGATCTTTTTTGGTTCATTTTATCTAAAAAATCATGCCAATTTAATTACTAAAAGATGATCTTCATTAGGGTGACAGACGTGTCGATTAATCATTTCTCAATGTTTACTGTGAAAACTATGTACTGTAATTTTCAGGGTGCTAAATCAAAGATTGCTCCATGTGTACTGTCGAAGTCTAGCACGAGGGAGAAATCAGTTCTTTTGGTTCCCAGTTGGGAACATTGTTCGCTATTACAGTTGGCGATATTTGTTGATAAAGCTATCTGTGCTTTAGGCGCGGTTCAAAATTTTTATTTAAGATCCGTTCGACTGGCCTGATGGCCTCACGTTGCCAGAGCAAAAACATTTACTGTGGCTTTTAAGATTTTAAAATACGATATCTTCAATTAAAGCCACTCCGCTTAAATTATTATCATTTTATTTCTCTGTTTAATAATTAAATTATTTGAGCCATAGCATACAAGTTTTATGGTACGGTAAGTAATTTTTATGATACGACAAGTAAGTCACGTGTACCGATATGACCATTTTGACATTTTTATGATTGCATTGAGTGTATCTGAATTACGGCTGTCACCACGTGGCCACCACATTTACCTTAAGGGTCTTACGCGGGGATCGCGAGCAGACAAATTCTCCACAGAGAGAAAATGGAAGACGCTCTCCACACGGACATGACCTGACTTGCTGGTCGAGGGTGGACGCACGGGTCGGTCCAGCTGTCACGGTTTGTGAAACGTTTTTCTTCCATTTTTGCGAAACATTTCGGAAGAGAGGAAAAGAATTAGAGTGAAAATGCTGTAGTCTTATTAAATTTCAGATGAAAAGCGACAAGTGATATTTACTTGGCCGAAGACGAATTGAACAAAATCGGTCGCAGCTCTCGAGAAACCAGTCGGAGAATTCCTTTGCTCTGGACGACGTTAAAAGACTCAAGAGTGTACTGAGGTTCAAGAGCAGAGGAAATTCGAAGAAAACATCTGAAGAGACAAATTTGCAACCAGTAGCTCAAACGACAGAGGTTTTCTTTGACTTTGAAGGAAAAGAAAATAAGTTCCTCTATGAAAGCTATGTTCGATAAACTGTAACAAAACTTACAGGTCAGGGGAAAAAAATAATCAAATTTATTAAGGAGATATTTTGTGACATTCGTGATATATTAATATCATTTATTTTACATTTCTTTTCCGTAAACACTCGAACACCGAAATCCTAATTCGTAAATATACTTAAAAAATTCAGTGTTGTACGGTATTAATGTTTTTTTAAATAAAAAATGATATATTTTGAGATTGTAACGCCAGTGCATCTATGTATTCAACATGCTTTCTTACAAATTATCCATGAAATGGAATTGGTTGCCACAGTAAACATTTTTCTGTAAAAAAATTACAGTTATGAATAAATTAGAATTTGAAGTAGTTTTCTAAATCTTGACAGTTTGTAAACAATTCAAATCGAGCAATAACATATCTTCTATTTGTTACTGTGGTATAAATTACTTAAATTAATTCACACCAATTACTTGAAGAAATCTGTAAGGAAAAAATGGTATTAATATCAGAAAATTAAATTTCTTTAGCAAAACGTTACTGTGATTGCATTAAGTGTCACGGCAATAATCAAGAATATCATCGAATTCATCAGTCATACTAGAGAACTTGCACAGTGACTATAACGTGTCATTGATCTAAACTATGAAACGTGTAGTCCAATATTTCACTCAATTTTATTCTTATATTGTTACACCTATTCGCCTAGTCTAAGTAATATTCACCGAGTTATGATATCGTACTTTTGTTTCCAAACCCCTAGAGTTCGAGAATTGAGAATAAAATTTAAGTTAATTAGGACAGCTGTGCTTCATTCAACGGAACAGTGAACACACGCACTTGTAACATATGTATGAAGCTCATTATTCTATTACAGCTGCACACATTAAACTCAATAATTTGGACTAACTCCCATGAGATGAAGTTATTGATGAGGGGTAATGTCACAGTTTCACACAGACTAGGGAGATAGTGTTTGCGTATGTGCATAGCAAAGCTGCTTCAAATAAATGTCTAGTTAGATGTCATGAAAAAAAAAGTGATCTCGTTAGCGCGCATAGAGTGTAGATTAACTGGCAAACGACGCGCCTCAGAAGAAATGCTTTCATAAAGAAATATCGTGGTGTTTAACAATTTGGTTAACATTGTTTCTCATTGTATAAAACAATTACAGTATTTTAATACATTCTCACTATCGAATGGAGTAAAAATTGACAAAAAGGGTTTCTAATTTTAATCACTAAAAAACTTAAATGTTAAAATGGAATTTTCTTTCAGTAGGGGACAACAAATGGCTCTCACCTGTTCAGTTTGAATAAATATATAAAGAAAAAAATGTGTAATGTTTATTAAAATTTTACAATAATTTTCATTTTACCTTTTGAATTTATCTATCTTTTTTCACGATTTGGAGATTTTGTTGAATAGCTTTTACTCATATTTTAACTTAATATCATAGTTTAACTTAATATCATATTTTTTCTGAAAAAAATGTAAATGTTTAACTACTTAAAACTGAGCTGTGTTAATTTTAACCCAACATAATTATTTCACACGATAAGACTACGATCTCGTAAGAATATCCTCTTCAAACACCGCCAAAAAGAAGGCAATCAAGCCGTGCCACTATCTCTAAAGACATACATGTCCGCGCACCGAATAAGCAGGCAATACTCCCCCCCCCCCCNNNATTGTTCCCGGGCGCATCGAGATGCAGATCTCCGCGCTACCAGACGCCATTGTCCCTCGCATCACGGCGCAGCGGCGGCGCTGCAGCCGTGAGCGGGCGTCCCCGGCGGCCGAGAAGTCTCCCGGGAGCGCAGCGGGCTGAGCGATCTTTGTGCGGAGCGGGCGCGTGGGTGGCGGCGGTGGCGGCCGCAGCTGGGGCCGGTAACCCCATTACCGCTCGCTGATGGGTTTTACCGGAGCCCGCAGCGGCGACGCGGCGCGGCGCGGAACTGTGCGGCCCCGGGACGCAACCAGGCGCCCGTGCTCTGCCCGCCGTCCCACTCACACCCCGGCCGCGCTCCGCACGTGCCCCACCCGCACCCTACACCCCGCACGACTGCGCCGCCACACAAGCCAGCCCCCCTACCTCGCCGCTCAGCACACTCCCGCTCCCATATGAAACCCCCGAACGTATCCTTCCCCAACGCAACTCGCCCAACCCATCCACACCGGCCGCCCGCGCGCCCCAATCGAGCCCTCACACCCGCCCACCCCTGCTTCTCCCGCGGCTCGCCCACAGCAGGCCCACGCCTCGCCGGCCTCGCCCTCCCCGCCGCCTGCCTCGCCCGCGGCCCTGCCACCCAACAACAACGTTCCCTCTACCCACTCCCCGCCCATCCGCGACCCGACCACACCCCGCGTCCTGCTGGAAGCACAAAACACCCGCCTCGCCCACATCCCACGCGCAGACACCGCCCTGTTTTCCCGCCGTCAGCAATTGGCGGTCGCGCTTCTTCCGGCCCTGCCCATCCGCACAAAGCCCGCGGCCTACTACACACCCCGCACCGCCACGCTAGCTTTGCACCCCAAAACTCACCACCCCCGCGCCCGCGCCTGCCTTCCGCACCTGCCCTCCGCAACATTAGCCCGACCTTTTACACCCCGCACCGCACTTCGGCTTGCCACCCCCAAGACGCCTTACCGCCCGCCCTCGCCCCGCCGTTGCCCTAAGCCACACCCTCTCCTAGCCCCGCCCGCCCTTTCCCTGCCCGCCCCGAACTCCCAACCGCCTCGCCCTCGCCCCGGCCCCGCCTCGCTCACCCTCGCTGGCAGCCCTCGTTCGCCTCGCTTCCCGCCCCTGCCCCTCCCAGCCCCTCTCGCGCGCCATCTCCAGCCCCGCCTGCGCTTCGCGCTCTCCACCCGCGTCAACACCCTGCCCGAGTCCCGCCAGGGCCACTTCTGCGGCCCCGCCTGCTTCTCCTCCCTTTCCCCCCTGCCGTTCCTCGCCGCTCCCCGCGTCCACTGTAACCCTGGTGCGCCCGTCCCGCGCGCGGCCGCAGTCCCCTCCCCTGCAATCCTCAGGGCGCACGCCGCTTATCTCCGCTGCTCTCCCGGGCGCTGCTGCTCTTAAACGCCGCGCGCGCTGTTTGTTCTCTGCAACCCGCTCCGCTCCGCGCCTCGCCTCGCTCGCGTATTCCGTTTGTGGGATGTCAGACCTCCGCGCGCTTCGGCTCTGTTCATTTGCCTCCGAGCTTGTTGGTTCCTCATTGCATCTTCTCATTTAACAAATTGTGTCTGTTTATTACGATCTTCCTCTTTCTGTGGTTTCTTTCTTTATTGGGCTGTTTACTGTTTCCCTTACCAAGCCTTAACATCTTTGATAGCACTCTGGTGTCTTACACTATGATTGGTACATCGTCTCACTTTCCCCACCTTTCCGTTTTCTTTTCATAAATGAGGCCTCCCGTTTTAACTCGTACAATACACTTGCATTAAAGGGACCCACGTTCATCCTCTTCGACCCTGGTTATTGTTCTACCCAATATTCACTTCCCTTGAATATTTTGAAACAACCACGTCTGCAACACTAACTTTCTGTACACCATACACGATATCTCACTTCTATAAAATCATATCGCTCGTTTCATTTACACTTGCTGCTTTTGAGACGAATATCCCAACATCCTCTGCGACGTCCTCGCCCAACCACATCGTTCCCCTCCCTTCCAGCCCTCCGCTGCCCATCGGGTCTGATCTCGCTTGGAGCTGAGAGACTCGGATATTAATCAAGCGCCGGGTTCCGCCGATTCGGTAATCAGCTCAACTTAGCACCGCAGCTTAGCAGGGGGAGGGGGCGAGGGCGGGGCCCGGCGGAGGGGGCGCGCAATTTGACGCGTAATGGGATAGTTGTGTGTTTATTAGGGGGCGCGCCCCGGTACAAGGGATCGCCGCGTCTCTGGAGACGCCGCGTCGTCCAAGTTCTTGTGGATAACTAATGTGAGCGTATAATTGGCTTCGTACTATTGCGTCATAATAAGGGGCGACCCGTTGGGTAGCGCTTAGACTACTTCCCCTCCCCTGCTGAGACTGGTGATCAAATACTGTTGGAGCCTTGTGGAATTTGAAGTGGAAAAAGTGAGTTCAGGCCAGGTTTCTTCTACAGACTCTTCAACTTCATGTCCACATGCGTTTAGTTTAGGAAAAATAAGCGATACAAATTTACGTATGAAATCACGGTTACCCCAAGACAACATAAAAATCAAGTAGTATATCTGTAAATAATTCTCGAATTTACTAATACGACTAATGCAATGTCGATAAAAAATTGAATGAATTATTTTTGATAGGCTATTCCTTTCATGACGTTAATATTCATATTATTGGCTATTTGTACACAATATTGCATATGTGAGGCAAAGTGATTCAAATTATTTCCTCAATTTCCCGATGACGTTTCTTTAATAGTGAAATATTTTCTGTTGAAAAGAACTTCAAACTTTACTTTTACAGACATTCTTAAATATATTCTCAGAAACGGATCTAATTTTTTCAACGAGTATTGGCACATATGACGACATTTTACTCTTCTATAATATACTTACAGTCAGATGTAATTTCTACCATTAGAATCGAACTAAAAATTGTCGAAGGACTGAAACTTGAGAAAATGTGAAAATATGTACTTTGGACGACGATGGATGGCAGCTGGAAAGAGGGTGACCAGTTTCCAAACTGAAAAGATAGACATGACCAAAGAATTTAGAAAACTAACTGGTACTAAGAAAGCCGGTGCCATTCTGTAGCACCACTAGTTATGTAGTGCTGAACATTAAACATTTTGTAGATAAACCCCTTAAAACATGTTTCCGAGCGAAATAAATAATAAACAAATCATATCTTCAGGTGATCCCGTTTTCCTTGTTTTCCATTTCTGATTGTTCACATATTACCCTCATAATGACCTTTTTAAAGAATAATTACTAAATTCTTTATATGGTCGTGAGACTTAAACACTGAAATCATAATAAAAAATAATTTATCATAATTATCCCACATCCTTGATTCAGTTTTGATGTGTCAGTTTAACATAAAGTAACATTACTAGAACGTTAATAATTGCACCCTCAGTAAGCCGAAATTATCGATGTATTGAATCTCGCACAATACATTCATTTCAGCTATGTTGAACAATTTTTTGGAAATAATCTTAGGTTTAAAAAATGCTTCAGAAATATGTTCTATGAAAATAACATTTGTCAATTCCTTTTAATCGCAAATCCAATTCTTTTTAAGTTCATAAACTTTCCAGTAAATGTATGTATTCCTGAAACACTTGAAACTAGCAGTGTAAGAGACGTCAGACTAATGTCTCCGCACGCTTATCGAACGGACACACTTTCAACTTTTATTTTTTTCCAAATCATCAAAGAGAAAGGCTTAAATTAATGAACAGTGCGCTATAGGTCGAAAAAAGTATACCAGCGTTGTGCCATAAAGCGTACGAATGGAACTATATCACAACGTAGATACATATTGAACAAGAAAAATGAACCTGTTGTATGAGCTTCCATGATTACACGTTCCATAGACGGGTTATTAGAATTACTTTCTCAGAAACCTACCCAACTGACAGGAAATTCAGAGAGACAATGAGATGATACAATGATGATAGAGTTCTGAGAAATGTTACGTTTATTTAGTCTGAGTACGAGGCAGTAAGTTAATAAGTTAACGAGGAATCTCTAATTTCAAAGGGCATTCGTGATACTTCTGTCGAACTAAAGTAAGAAAATGAACTTTCGTAAACTTTTCCACAATTCACCGAAAGGTGAGGCTGTTATCGCTATTTGTAATGAATTGCTATGAATTAGGAATGTACAGATAAATTCTTTTCTGTTGAGTTACTGTGACGTATTTTCAAAACGTAGACACGCAACTAAGTATTTTGAAGAAGAAATACACTCATTTGATCAATAGTGCGGCAAGGTAAAAATAATTTTCAACTAAAGCTTAAGAAATATAAAAAAAATAACGACACCATTTTTAAATTTTGTTGTCCATCTTAACATATTTCGAAAGTCCAATTGCTTTAACAAACTGCTGTACAAACGTGCATTCATATCTTGATTATATTCTACAGTTAAAATGTATTATTTGTTGTCCGAAGTCTGAAGAGTCCTGACGACAAAGCGGTTACAGACCACTATAATTTTAGAGATAGATGAACATACTTTTGTATCTTTAATCACTAAAAAAAATATTATTAGAATGTCAACATGCAATTAAATGTCAAATAATTATTAGTTTGCAATAAAGAAAGGGAATGCTTAAAATTAAGAAGTTTGTCTTCGAGATTTTTTGTGTTTCTATGGATCTTAATACGTGAACATAAGGAAATTCATAGAGGCAAAAATACGACTCTGAGCGGACGAATATTTGGTACTGGAATGTGCAAAGCAATGCTGCCTTTCAATATCAATCCAGTATTTAACAATAAAGTACTAATACAAGAAAAAAATAAATATAATTTTCGCTGACTGAAATTAAGAAATTCAAAATATAAAGTCATATTATTATGATATATTTAATTTTATTTCTTTTATATCAATGCTTCTTCATATATTGCAATGTATTTTTAATTAAAACATACATTTAAACTTTCAAAGTTTCCTAATAACCAAAATATTTACTGCAACAACATGAAACGCAAACTCTACGTTTCCATGAACTGAACAGTGATAATTTCCCCGAAATCAATATTTCACATTAATTCTAGGAATTCATGAATGATGGTCAATAGCTTTTTCATTATTTTAATCACTGATTCGTAAAGATTTTTTAACTACGTAATAGTTATGTATGCAGCAAGGATGTTATGACGGTTCTAATGATCGAGTGACGGAAAAAACCCCGACGACTTTTTGTCGCTCAAGATCATTAGAACCAATTAAAGTAGCGATTCATTGAATATTTTATTTTTTACATAATGTTAATGACTAAGATGCATTTATTTTCAAATTAACAAGATGGTAACTTGCCTCAGTTTGCTTTTCCATATTTTTCTCCCAAAATTCCCTCTCATAATTCCCTCTAAAATAAAACACGTAGCATCACTCAATTGTTTTCATATTACTCTCGTACCCAGAATCATATGAATCCAGATAAGTATTGCAGTGCATATTGAACTCCGTATTACTGTCCGTAAAAAGCAAAAACATATCAGTAAAAAACAACTTCCTCGAAATAGCCAAGCAGCAAATCGAGGTACGTTAGCGGTGGAGTATCTTTAATCATCAACTTCCAAACGAAGCCGAAGAGGCGAACTAGAGAGAGGAGAAGAAGGAGAAGCTTGTGCGAGCGTCCGTTCATTGGCGTCCGCGATAAGCATTACTTTGCGCGCGCAGCGAGAGCGGCTTGGCGCGGCGCTCATTAACTCGCCGGCCCGCTACGCGGCGGCGCTCGCGACAATCCGCTCCCACACCCTCCGACCGATGCGTGGGCGGCGGCGGCGGCGCAGGGCGATGTGTTTTTAACGACGCCCGCCTGCCGGTTCCCCCCCCCACGCGCCGCGCGGACGCCACCGGATCTTTGAGCCCTGTGTTTTGTTTACAAACTCGGCCGCGTGCGGCGGTATATTTTGGCGCCGAACACATCGATATCAAAGCGGTGCGAAGCTCGTCGTAATTTCGGTCCACACAACAAGGGTAACGCGAAGAGGAGGCCGTGAGGGGGCGCGTAAGTATAGTGACGCTGGGGGGGGGACGCGATTGGTGAAATTTGGTTAAAAGAACCCGAAAGAACGTGCGGTGGAAATTCAGGCAATGGACGTGAATAAAACGCGAGTGGAATAAATGGGAGTGAGACGAAAGGGATGTAAACGCGGAGCGGAGAGAAGATATAAATGTTCACAGGCGAAAGGATGGATAAAATATAGATGCAGGATTATTTGATGATGATGATGAGGAGGAGGAGGAGGAGGAGGATTAAGAGCGCTTCAACAGCTAAGGTCATTGGCGCCCGTGTCAATTTTCAGGTGCAGGATTAGGTAAGTATTAGCACGTAAGTATAATGATTGAAATGAATAGTTGAAGTGAAAATGAGCAGTTAATATGGTAATAATATGAAGACATATCAATCAAGACCATGCAAAACAATTAAGTCGGAGTGGAGAGAAAAACGTTAACTGAAAAACATTTTATTAATGGACAAATTAAAAGGTGTCTTAAAATATTCTATAGGTAGAATAAATATCTCTTTTATTATAGAATCAAAACAGAAGCAACGAACATAAGTAGAAAAAAATTCGCCGTTTTTCGGCGCATGATTACAGAACTTTCTCTTTATCGTACTTCGTAAGGCGAGAAATTAAAAATGCAAATATTTACGTTGCAGTAAATGGATTAGAGATCATATTTAGTAGGATCTAATCGAAACTACTATATCATTACGATAAATAAATAGTGAAATATCATAGTGAACATATACAAAGAGGATAATCGCGAACGCCGGGTCAGCCCAAAGGTGACCTCGAGAAGCAGAAAGCTGTGGAGAAGAACGGTACCAAGGGCAAGAGCACAAAGGATTGCAAAAGCACGGATCAATCGAGAGAGACAGACATTAGAATGAGAGAGACAGACATTCGAATGAGAATGAAACAGATTCGAATGAGAACGACAGACATTAGAATGAAAGAGACAGACATTAGAATGAGAAAGACTGGTGTAAGAATGAGGGAAACAGATATAAGAAAGAGAGAGACAGTCATTAGAATGAGAGAGATAGACACAAGAATGAGAGAGACAGATATAAAAACGAGAGAGACAGACATAAGAACGAGAGAGACAGACATAAGAATGAGAGAGAGACAGACATTACAATGAGAGAGACATTAGAATCAGAGAGATAGACAGGAGAATGAGAGACAGCCATTAGAATGAGAGAGACAGACTTTAGAATGAGGGGGAGCAGAGTGAGACGCACGCGGCATTGTCTCCATAGTGACGACGCCCAACGCGCCCATCTCTCCACGCGCTCGTCTCTTCCAAGAAGCGGTCGGCTTAGTAACTCAGGGCATCCACTGATTTCACTGCAGTGCCTCTGACCGTGAGATTCTAAGGTTCGAGTTCCAAATATGACAGGGTTTTCGACAGTGTACTGCGAGTTTCGCAACTCTACACCTGGCAGGTATCAGATGTTGACGGTTTCTTCCAATCGGGAGCTTAAATATCACTGTAGTGACGTTACTATGGTGACGTTCAAGCTCCCGATTGGATGAAACCGTAAACACTTGATACCTGCCAGGGGCAGAGCTGTACAATTCGCGGTATTGCTAGGTCGAATTCAGTCATTCTTCGGAGGAGAGCGTGGTGGCTTGGGAGGTTTTCCCTCTCGAGGTATCTTCCCAACAAAATATCTTCACTCAGAGGAAGTATTATGGTGTGCTAGAATTCTACTCCAGACAGGAGGTATATTCGGCATTGCTATAAGGCATTTCAAAAATGTGTCTCTTACGTAACTCAAATCCTAGGATACTGCTTTCGTTGTGATGCTTAAACTGCGAGATAACATCATTATAAAATGGTACGAACGTGAAGTAGTTGATGGAATGATAAAACTTACGATTGGATGTGGAAAATGCTTTCTTTCAATTGATAGAGACGATGATAGTTACCGGAAAGTGCAATTGATATTGAAGGTAAAATGGTAATAAACTTCCTTAATCGATGAAATGTGGACATGAAAAAGTAAAAGTAATAGAAGGCTTACAACGAAGAAAATTCAATTGATTTGGAAGCAACTAGATTATTTTACACATACAAGATATATTTTTTATACGAAATAGTGGTGACTTACTATCTACTATAAACCTATAAACACAAAAATAGTTTAGTTGTAGGTGACAAACGATCAATGAATATGTAAGGCAATTTGCACACATTGGTATTACAATTTGGTTGTTAAAATATTGATATGAGGTAGGAATAGTAATATATGCTAAAATAAAAATTCCATAACCATATTCTACAACCCGTTTTTGTGTGAATTTGCGGGGTCATCTTCCCAACGTAGAATGAAATAGAAATTATTTATTATTACTACTACT
>BOPP01000031.1:6264733-6276252 GCA_017312745.1 Gryllus bimaculatus
GTCTTCGCTTGTGCGTCCTGGGCGCGGGACTCACTGACCGGAAGCTGGCGAGCGGCCCGGTTCTGCTCTCCCGGCGTGCGCTGCCGCTGCGGTTCCGCCCCCGGCGCCCCCACTTTGCACCAACCGCACCTCGGCGGCGCTTCTCCGCTTCTGCGCTCTCGTTTTTCTCTCATCGAGCTTGCGCGGTTTCTACTGCCTCTGCTCATATTAGGTTTGATGTCTTGCTAAGAACTCGAATTTGGTATCTTTAAATATAACATTCTTTCGGAACCTTCATAAAGAACTTAATTTTATGTTCATATTTTGGGGTTGTTAAAGGTTATTGAAATAAATGTTGCGAAGAAATAAAATTTGGAGGTTAAAAATAATAATGCTTTCGCTCTTGCCATTGTAATTGCCATATATTTGGCTTATGAACTTTTAACTTAAGTTAGTTACAGTATCCTATTATGAAAATAAATTATCTGAGGCAATCCGTGTTAAAGTGCTATTGCAACGATAACTCTACTTTCTAAACGGACAGTTTTATTTAATCTTTGATATTGGCATACAAATCGAAATTAGGCTAGATTATGACCCTTCCCCAATGTACTTAAATGCAATTGCTTTAATGTGCCCGTACTGCAACCGGATCACCTCTGTGGCTAGAATCTATTTGAGCAAGTGTGATATCTAATACCACCCAGCCATTATCATTCTCTTGTGATTGGTATGTGTGTATCTAAATGTATCTATATGACCGCTTGTATAATTTCGCGCCTAGCGTCTCAGGTAGCGAGGATCTCCAAGAAACATACAAGTGTGTAGCTTGATTACAATCTCAACTTGCTGATCTTACCTCCATTTGCGTGGGCAACTGTCATGCGCAGCGAGACACTTAAATAAGAAGAAAATCGCTCTCCTACCAAATGGCTCTGTTGGATGTAAATGTCTCAATTACGAACGCTCAATCAACCCTATCAGCACCAATTCCTGACGAAACGACCGCATACCGTACTCTTGAGAAGTGATGTCCTCACAGCGGCAGTCTCTCGCCCGTCACATGCTGCTCCTTTGCGGGCGGACGAGCGGCGCCGTGGCAAGGCGGGGCGTCTGCTTCAAAAAGTCGTTAATTACATTTTCGCCTGTGTCCGTTTACGCACCGCCTACTCGGAGGCCTCGCCGGTGGCGCGGCGTGCGAGAAATTTTTGCATCGCCGCGGCCCTCCCCGGGGAGCCCTTTAATGAGCGGGGCAAATATTTCCCTGGGCGAACGTGAGAAAGAAAAAGCTGTTAAAGTCATTCCCCCCCAAAAATTTTATGCAAATTTCAAACAAGGTATTTATCATCCGGGATATTTGGGTTAAATGTGAAAATGCAAAATAGACGCTCTCAGGCGCTGTATTCTGCGCTGGGGAAGACCACGGCGAAATTCGTAGCTCATTGGCTGCGTTGTCTGTCTCACTTGCTCTCTCTCCCTCTTCCTCCCTCTCTCCGTTTCTGCCGTTCCCCTCCCTTCATCTTCCATGGAACCTGCATCGCTTTCCGCCGCCCCGGCGCATGAGAGATGAACGCGAAATGGAGCGAGTTTATGCAATCTCAGATTGCGTCGAAAAGACGACTTCCGGGTGATGGCGGGAGAGCGGGCGAGGCAGCAGGGAGTTGAAACGGGAAGGGAGATAAAACAGGAAGCTCCACAGACTTTTTAATTGCGTCATTACTTCAATAAATCCTGAATTTCCAATTAGCAAATACAGCTGCCATGTGGTTTAATTTATTTTATTTACCTAAGTTAAACAATTCACGTATTACTAACGCAAACTTTCTCGTCATTTCCCTCAGGAAACTATTCGTGTTTGAGAAGATAATCCAGCAGCTCCGAAATGTGGCTCTTGTCGATGTTTCAAGGTGGATTATGTCGCTCTTACAGCCTCAAGGCTCTTCTCTTGAGTTTCATTTACTCTGAGAATTCTCGAATTCCCACGTTTTGAAGCTTTGATGACTGACTATGAAACATGACGCTCGTCTTTCCAAAATAGAAGAAAAGTCAACCTTAACGCAAATAAAAATGCCAGGTTCTGAAATGAGATGTTTTATTTTTTATGTCTCGATTTTTTGGGTTCTCGTATCTCATACATTTTAGAGAGAATGCGGAAGCTTAGAAAAACCACAAACATGGAACGTCTGGTAATGCAAAATAAGTGATATTATGTGAACTCAGAAATTATTAAATTATTATTGAACTCTGATCTTCATCTCATATTTAATTTGTATAAACTGCTTGGTGAAAATGGTATAAATTATGAGGTTGAAGACTTATATAGAAATCGAAATGTTTCACCAATAGAAGTAAATTAAACGTATACTACCTAAGATATTTAAATTTTCTTCACCTTGTTGAGAAACAAGTTAATTATTTGACAGTATTAATAATCGAGGTATCTAAAACCGAGAGAAATGTAATGTTCAATGAACTATTTAAAGTAAATACATTTTTAAAGGGAGTAACAATTATATAAACTCTTGGGTCTTAGAATCTCTACTTGGAACACGAATAATGAATTGATTAACAATAAGAGAGAGTTAAGAACCTCTTGTGTTAATTTCATAACTTCAAAATCTGAAAAGGTATTGACGTAGTATTATGTAATTGTAGAAAGTACATAATGGACCATTACTACACCATTGTAACTAAAAATGAGAGTGAGCTTGACAGTAATGAAACATATTACAATGATAATAAAATATAAACCTTTATATGTAATTTTGTTTTGTACTTTTGTATTTACATAGTGTTGAATTATTCACTATTTTCTACATTTATTTTCACTTTATATTTGAACAGGAAATTGTACGCGCTTCTCTGTATAACTCTAATCAGATGTTTAAACTCACTGCCGTTATTCCCCAGTAACTCGTTATCTCTCTTATTATTAATCATATTATTTGTTTGTTTAACGCCGTGGATTGTATCTGCCATTTTTACGCACGTTATATCTGAGTGTAATAATTGCGATTGATATAAAATAGAAAAATAAGTACATATTAGATGGATTCTATTATTCGTAAACAACAATGTTTGTTACAAATCACTGATAGCGTTATTATGGTTTACTTGAAGACATATGTATGCAATACATGTTAATCGTTAACCTAATAATTTCTCTATCAGTTCTACACCAGTATAATTAATTGTTAGTTTAATGCATGTTTATCACTGATAGTGTTATTATGGCTTACTTGAAGACATACATGCAGTACATGTTAATCGTAAACCTAATAATTATTCTACCAGTTATACATCAGTATAATTAATTGTTATTTTAATGCATGGTCATCAAAATGTTTAACTTCTTAGTCGTCTTCAGGAAATCTCCATGAAAACACTCAGCATGCTCAAGCACCGGTTCCATTGATACGATCTAAGAAAGGGGAGATAGATTTTCTCGGGTCGGTTATTCTACTCTTCCACAGGAAAGCTACAGGTCTCTCCTACGTGCCCCTCGTACAAATAAAATGGAGGAAGGCGCCGGAAGCGGGTTGCTGCGGTATGCTCGCAGCGTTGCAGCGACCCCTCCGGAGAACTAATTAGGGGTCGCTTATCGAGATTCCCCTTAAACACAAGGAACTCACTCGGGATAATGGCATTAGAGTGCTCCCGTTACGAGGGGGAGGGGAAAGTAGGCTGTTTTGCTTGAGCAGAAGCGGGGCCCCCGTGACCCAGTCAGATTCTTCTGCCCCGAGGCCCGCGGTCTGTCGCGTATCGACCCGCGCGCTGTTTGTGTGTCGAGGCACGAGTCTTTCCCAGCGTTCGAGTGGAACCGGCGCGGTGGTGGGGGAATTATTTAATGGAGGAGTACCCCGCACGACCACACAACATGGATGCAAACACCCACACATCGAGCTCCTTTGCGTGAAGATCCACATTTGCCGAGTTGGTCATTTGCGTTTCGTCAGTGAACGAAATGTTTTTTAGGGAGTGGGTTCCGATTGGTTTCTTTTAATCAATTCCAGACGAATGTCGGAGCAGTGCTTAAATCAAAGGGTCTCAATCTGTATATAATTCTTTTCAGCTCTGTCTTTTCTCATTCCCATTCCAGGGTCAAGAGATAGGCTCATATCTTTGGTGATCAGAGAAGAGACAAATGGTAAAGATCATTTTGCAGAAAAAACATTTTAAAGCTGAGCTGTCTTGTGAAAAATCTTGAGCGCTCTTTCTTCAAATTAGTAAATATTTTCTATACTAATGTTTCATCTACACTAAAAATAATTTCTCGTCTGTGTCATTGTTCCATGCCCCCACTAAAGACCCAACCTTCACTATCTAAGGACACTTGGACAGAATATAGCCATAATAATAATAACAATAACAACAACAATAATAATAACAACAATAATAAAATAATAATAATTGAAATTACATTTTAATGATTGACGTGCATGATTTAAAAGTGCGTGTTTATATTGCCCATATATTTGTTAAAAAATTACATACTCTTCGAAGATTTTTCGTAATTTCGTTAAAAACAAAATTGAGATTTAATAGGCGCAGGAAATATGCAATTACATTATGGGCTACTAGAGTACGAACTGACCGGCTCGCTTTGATCGAGTCGCTTTGACTAATTAACTTATTTAAGCGATAGTTGCTCTTACATGCGGAAAATGAATCTGGAAAGGTGTTTCAAAGAGTATGACGACGATTGAAAATGAAACTGGGAAATCACACTGTCTGAACGGTGGAGAAAGATATGAAAGTTGAATAGAAATATATGAAGAAAAAAAAAGAATTGAGAGACGGGAAGATGTATCGTAATGGTCTCGGGGCAGAATAATAAGATGTAATTGAAATGACAAATGAAACCAGAATAGATGATGGTCGAATATGCAAAGACAATATAAATGATACATGTAAAGTGATGTAGTAGAGAGGTTGGTTTTATGGATGAGAGTTCGAAATAATATCGATGAGAAAGGGGTGTCATGGGTGCAGGAAATTTTAAGTTCTGTAGATGAAGGTGAGAACGGCGGCTGGTGCTGTGGAAAGACAAAAGAAGACAGATCATCCGCGGAAAAGGGAGTAAACGTTTGGTCAACTAGGCGGAAGAAACGTTAACGACGATGCGGACGAGAATTATAATGGGAAAACGGAGTGTATGGACGACAAAAATTGCCCGAAAAGGTCTTCCCAAACGGACGGAGGATGTAATGATGATACATAGAACATATAAACGGATGTGGCTGAATAACATACGTAAAGGTGCTATGGTAAGACGTCACAAAAGAACAAACGTTGCATTATTAGTGGAAGGAGATGGTAAGTTAGCGAGGTGGCTAGGAGGCGCTAAGTTGATACCGTACCGTGATTCTCGGATGGCAAGGTGACTGAGTGGCAAAAAAGTAATAAGGGAGAAAATAGATGAGGTGACGAGAAGGTGGCGTGGGCAGCGAAAATGCCCTGTCAGGTGGGAACGGAAAGGGGAGTGTGCTTGGAGAGGGAGATATTGGGGGGACGTTGAGTGGAGGGGTGAGTGGAGGGGTGAGTGGAGGGGAGTGAGTGGGTGACAGGAGTGGATAACGGGAGTGTGTGATGAGAGTGTGTGACGGGAGTGTGTGACGGGAGTGTGTGACGGGAGTGTGTGACGGGAGTGTGTGACGGGAGTGTATGACGGGAGTGTATGACGGGAGTGGATGACGGGAGTGGGTGACGGGAGTTAGTAAAGGAGGGTGAGGGGAGGGGGTAAAGGGAGGAGGTAAAGGTAGGGGGCGATGGGTGTCGGCCTAGAAAATGGATATTTGGGAGTGGGAGTGGTAAAGGGGAGAGGGGGATCATGGGTTACGGGGCCTGGGAAGGGGTTGTAAGGAGGGGGCGTTGGGAGAGGCCGCAAGGGGTTGAAGTGGGGAGTGGGCGTGGTGATGTGGCGTGAGGCTGGAGCGAAGGAGGAGCCCTGAGAAGGGGGTGTGGGATGGTGACGTGCAGCGGAACCCCGAGGCGGAGCGAGGTTACGCCAAGGCCTGAGCGACGCCTTCCGTACAATTATCGAGAGTGCCGACGACCAACGACCGGCTGGCGCTGGGCGCGACAACGCTCAGTGGCATCCGACGACATCTCGACTTTTGCCTCTCCGGCCCCCCCCCCCCTCATCCATCTTTGGACTCGGTCACACTATTCGAACTTTTCCTTCCCCTTCTTTCTCTTGGAGGTTGTGTCGGAAGCAATTCTTATTCTAGTGTCGTTTCTTTTTTAAAATTTAAGGTCGCTTTTTAACTGCTTAATCATACATAATCTGTTAAAATATCCGAGGACTGTTTGAATTGCGCGTCTCCGGTTGGGTCCAGAGGAAATCGCTTGATGTTGCTAGGTGGGTTCAAATCTGCTAATTATGACGACATTTTCCGATTGTTGATATCTTCATTTGCTCATTAGCTACGTGGCTTTTACTGAAGTGCGAGTTTTTCGTTTGGAGGATTTCAAAATAAATGAAAGAGCAAAGAGTGGCCCCAAAATTGTGTGTTAAACTACGAAAATCTGCAACAGAAACTTTTGCTATCTTAACATTGCCTTACGGAAATATTACTATGAAACGTATGGCATGTTTTAAGTGGCATGAACGTTTTGAAAATGGTCGACTGTCCAATGAAGATGATGTGCGTCATGGACGTCCTTTCACGTGAAGTAACGACCCACACGTTGAAATAATAAACACTTTGGTACGGAAAAATCGACGTCTAACTGTCATGTAGTTTTAATAGAGAGTGTGGGATATCAGCTGAATCTTGTCTCGAGGTTTTAACTGAGAAATTGATGATGCTCTGCGTTGCTGCAAAATTTGTGCCACGCCTGATGACGGAGGAACAAAAACTTCATCGTGTTCACATTTGTCAGGAACTACTTGATCGTTCAGAAGAAGATAAACACTTCTTGAAAAGAGCATAACCGGTGACCAATCAGGGGTTTATTGTTGTTATGGGATGGTTGTGACTTTGAATGAATGGTCCAATGGTGAAATGTTCCCAGACCCAAAAAACTCATGCTCGGTCCAAGGTAAAGATGACATTGACCATTTGTTTTATTTTAAGGGTGTTGTTAACCACGAGTAGCTTCTTCCGGGAGGTTCCACAGAGAATCAAAATTACAATATTGAAGTTCTGGAACGTCTGAGGAACGCCATGCGTCGGTGAAAGCCAGAAATGGGAAGGAGTGGCGACTGTTTATGCCACCATGAAAACGCTCAAAGTCATTGAGCCCTCAGAACTCGAGATTTTGCCCAAAAACACACACTCACTGTTCTTTCCTACCATCCCTTTTCAACTGACCTTGCTCCTTATGACTTTTTCTAGTTTCCCAAACTCAAAAGACCCTTAAAAGGAAGAAGATTTGACACGATTCCCGAGATTATGGCTAATGATAGGAAGAAGGTGAAGAACATTACAAAAGAAGTGTACCAGGACTGTTTCAATAAGTGGAAACACCGCTAGGACAAGCGTATGCATTGGGGAGGAGATTACTTTGAAGAAGATCAAGAGCACTAACTTGTAAGTCCTTTTTTATGACGTCGGTCCGCGTATTTTTTGTACCTCTGTGATTTTTGAACATTGGGATTCCTGTTAGAAGAACCTGAACACACACGCATATACATCCATAAACGGGGGAGGATTCAAACCCGCAATCCTTCGAGCCAAGGTAGCCGCACCTCTTCAACCTTAGCGACCACGGCTATTCAGGCCGGAAGTGCCGTTTCCTTGATATGTTGGTGGAAAACCAACGTTAGAGGACCCAAAATGATGAATTATTGTTTAGTTCATGTAACATGGTGGTAGTACACACACACGTGCCTAGCTTTTGTTTCATCTGATAAACACAAAACGAGAACACACAGTGAGCGTGGATGGACTCGAACCCACAACTTCACCGCAACGTAGTTGTGGCTCCATTTGTGTCAGTAACATTTCGGGAGCGCTCACCACAAGCTGCGCATGAATTTACACTTGCTATTTGCAAGCATTTGAAATTGTATACTTTAATAACTAATTACTGGATCATAGAAATGAAGAAAAAAGTATTAGTAATTTGAAAATTAAATTGCATTAAGTAATATATTTAATAGAATAAAGGGACATTTCTTATTATCATTAGAAGATGTCTAGCATAAACGACACAAAATGGGATTATCCGTATTTCTGTTCGTTGTTCAGAGTTTATGCACTCATCTTTCACGCTTTCTACGATTTCGTACGCCATTTTATTATTTTTAGCAATTATTACGGAATTCACTATCTTCGTATTCATTTTATCATGTATTTTTTTGTTTGCGTATACTGTGTACAATTCTTCTTTGTGCTAGACATTTGGCCTTCGACAGAGATCGTGAGGTATCTTTTCCACCCTTGCCACGTTCGCGCTGCATGTTTTCTCCGGGAAGTCAAAGGAATACTATACTTTAGTCCTATACTTTTGATATTTTTCAGTCCAGATACCTTCAATAACTCCTACACTTTGGATAATTTAAATAATAGAATGCTTTGTTACTGGACTTCACAAATGTGTGACAGAGATGCTCAGATGATACGCTGGTCTATCCCCTACATTTTATTCATTCCGATTTTCAATTATCGGAAAGGTGGGAAGGTTTTAGACATTAGATAGATAGCTAGGTTGAATTCAGACGATTTCTGGAGGAGAATTCTAGCGGTTGCCTGATCTGATTGGTAATTTTTTGTGGTTTCTCCAGTCAATACCAAACAAATGCCGGCGCATTACCCTAACAAATAGGTCATGGACCGCGCGCAATCTTTCCTTTTTCTTTTTTATCCAATCCTCACCCCTTACACATACTAACACTTCAAAGTACTTGTACTACACCTGTCAGATCAGTTGAGAGGCTAAAGCTTGTCCTGGATGGGGCGGTGCCGCGTTGGAGATATCTAGATGGGGAAAACCTGGCAAGCTGACACGGTTTAGGGAGGAAACATGGTAAATAGTCCCTGTTGTGTAGTTCCAGAAATCACTAATATTTTTAATTTTTCGACTCGGGCATCAATTTAATTTTTTAAAATATAACGTCCAGGAGTACCATCACGGAGAGCCACGCAAATATGTACACACACAGAACACAATAAATCTTTTTAAGTTATCAATTAAGAATGTCTTACGAGGAAGGGAAGTCACTTTAAAGCTTCCATTTAGATAATTGCTGTTAAATACAAAACGAGCGTTCTTAAATGTTCAGTGAATATTCTTTTAGAGACGCATACAGCGAGTGAAAAAATCTTTTAATCGCAATAACATACATATTATATGTAATTTTCTTCAGCTAGTAGTTTTCGATTCCAGGCAAAAGGTGGGTCGCGTGAATTGGATGCCGTTGAGCCAATGGCGCAGCGCTACAGACACCGGTTGCTCACGTCGCCCGGGGTCTGAGCGAGGAGGAGCGCGCCTTTCTTTGTTTACCGACGATGCTCCCGGGGAAGCCCCCAAATATATCTGTTTCCGTCGCGCTCAACCGGCGCACCTGAGATCGCAGCTGTCTCCGGCGCTTCCCGTTGCTTGCTCTGCGGGTGCCGAGGAGCCGGCGGCGAGGAAGACGGAGACGGCGACGGAGGTGATGGTGGAGGGGACGGAGGAGACGGAAGTGACGGCGGTGGAGGTGACGGTGGAGGAGAGGGAGGAGAGGGAGGTGACGGCGACGGAGGTGACGGTGAAGGAGATGGAGGGGACAGAGAGGGAGGAGAGGGAGGAGAGGGAGGAGAGGGAGGAGAGGGAGGAGAGGGAGGAGAGGGAGGAGACGGAGGTGACGGAGGTGACGGAGGTGACGGCGGGGATAGTGGCGATAGGAGGTGATAAGAGGCGGAGGGGAAGGAGGTGAGGGCGAAGAAGATGGAGGCGACAGTGGCGATGGCGGAGGGGTCACAGGGATCGGCAAAGGACACGGAGGGGACGGTGCTGTCGGCGAAGGAAGCGGAGGTGACGGCGACGGAGGCGGCAATGGAGATAGTGAAAATAGGAGGTGATGAGAGATGGAGGGGAAGGAGGCGACGGCGAAGGAGGAGGCGGCGGCGATGGCGATGGCGATGGCGGAGGGGTCGCAGGGGACGGCGAAGGAGACGGTGAAGGAGAAGGTGGAAACGGTGCCGACAGCGAAGAAAGCGGAGGCGACGGCGACAGAGGCGGCGGTGTGGATTGTGGCAATAGAAGAGGAAGGAGGCGATGATGACGATGGTGGAGGGGATGGAGGCGACGGCGAAGGAGGCGGAGGTGACGGCGGATTACTAACGTAATCACTTTGGTGCATTAACAGTCTTAACAAAAAGATTCTCAGCGACTCTTTATAATGTATTTATGATATGAAAGTGTAACCAGTAGTGTTTTTGATTATGTAATATTCTCGCGAATACCTTCGTAGCAGTATAGCAAAATTGTATGCTTACATGGAATTCCAGGATTTTTTATTATTATTTTTTCTATTGGTAGAAATAACCGTATTTACTCTCGTTTCTTTTGACATTGAGAAAAAAGGTTCTCATGATTTCATTGTTATTTAATGGGAAAATTCTGCAATATCATCCAAATTTTTTAGACTCTCAGAAACTCCTGCTGAGAAACCAATCTTTTGAATAACATTAATTTACCAAATACAGACCAACAATTTCTAAAACAACACAATTTTAAAATTATTCAATTAGTGAATAAGTACATGTATGTAATGATTGTTTTTATTAATTAATTATTTTTGTTCCAAGCTCAGCACAGAGCCACTATTAAAAAATACTTACAAACATGAAAATCCGTTTTGTAAATTAAATACTCCAGATTCTGCAATATATTCCAAAATAAAAAAACAAGATTTGTTTTGAAAATGTGCAATACGTTTATATTAATTTTACTGTAATGCATACTTGTTCTCAGGATCCGCTACTGATTAAGTTACCCATCGCAAATAAACTTCTACAAAATGATGTAATCTGAAATATATGGTATTTATTACACAGTACTTTGTTTATAACGTAACAATGCAGAACAGATTCGTTAATTAAACCATTTTTTTAGTATTTTAAATGACATACGAAAGTATTATATCTTTAAATAGTTTTCCTCGGAAAATTCTTTCGACATTATAAAACGAATTAAGTATCGGATACCAGAATCTCAAAAGAGGCGCAAAGTCTCTTTAAATAAATAAATCGATGTCTAATAAAATAGGCAACGTTCTCGGTAATCTCCAGACCGACAATTTTTTTTTCTTCTTCTGGGGCGTCCATAATGAGGATTTAGAGAATTTTTCCCCTCGAAACTCGCCCAGGAATTTCGCCCTTGTTATTAAACTTGGCTGCCCGAGGCGGCCGCCGAATGGCAGCTAATGAGGCGTCCTCGTGGAGGAATGTTTGGTATCTCATTGCGAGGTCAACTTTTTCTTCGGGAATTTCCTCCGCGCGGAAGGTGAACAGGAGGCCGCGATTTCGCAGTCGACGCTGCCCTTTCATTCACAAATATTTACGCGGCCAATAACGAGAGGTTTGCGTAGGGATATGAGAAAGGGCCCG
>BOPP01000031.1:6286558-6299182 GCA_017312745.1 Gryllus bimaculatus
GCGGCGAGGGCGGCGAGGGCGGCGAGGGCGGCGAGGGCGGCGAGGGCGGCGAGGGCGGCGAGGACGGCTAGGACGTCGCTTCTGTTGCGCTCTGCAGCGAGAGCGAGTGCTCCGCGCTGCTTTGACGCCGCCCTCGCCTTCCTCACGTCCTCACTCGGCTCTTGATTGGGAGCCCCGGAGGTGACGCCTGAATGCCGGTGGAAGCAGACAGCGTTAAGTCTGTTTGCAGATTTGTCAAGCATCCAGAAACTACTTCTGGATGCGTTTCACATTCAAATCTACCCGTACGAGTATTTACTCCTGATGAGATCTCCAAGCGAATGTGCTTAAATAATAAAGTGAACTTCTTTAACAAAAATAATATGTTTCAACAGATAGTACTCTAAAATAATTGTGTAATTCAATATATTTTACATTAATGATCCAAAACATATTTAAGCATATTTGACTAAAATTAATAGGAAGTAATCTACATTGTAAATATTATGGTGTTTTACGAATGAAAAATGTAGAATGTGCCTGACTTACGAACATTTATTTCACAAGATTTTCTGTCTATGCATGGAAATTTTGCACAGCACGGGCTTTTGAAAAGCATGTAACATCTGCGGACATGTTTTCAACTATAAATACGTTTCTCTTGCTCATTAAACGACATCAAAAAACGTTTCCTCCCAAAAATCCTAAAACCCCTCGCATCTTTCATTGCAAAACGCAAAGCGTGGTGTTTACGTTACGTTTAACTTCAAATCGTCTCTCTCATGAGGGTCGGTAATTTCAGTCATGTGATATCGCAAAAATCCCGGCAAACACGGCCCGCGAACGAACAGGCTCTGTGCAGCTATCGGGGAGAACGCATCTCCCAGACAACGTACGGGGCAAAGCCGCCAAGAGCAAAATAACAGCGTAATCCACGCCGCAGCGAAGATTCCGGGAACGCGGGCTCAAGTAGTGCTGGCGGTGGCGACGGCGGCGCAGGCAATTGTGAAGCTGGCAGGCGCAGCGGCGGTGGCGATGGGAGCAACTGAGAAGTCAACGCAGGGGCGGGCGAGGCACCGACGATGTACTGAGTGTGCGTGCTTGTGGCAAACGGTGAAGCTCGGGGATCCAGTGGCTGCGATAGAGGTAGCAGTGCGGTGGCAGTACTAGTAATGGGGGCAATGACGGCGTTGCTGTTTGTGGTGCAGATTGTTGTTGTGGAAACGGTGGTAGTGGTTGTTAAATGGACACAGCTTCGTTGTAGGTTTATTTAATGTAAGCTTCGGGGATTAGTACAATGAGTAAGAAATTAAACATTTGCGGAGCAGAAATATTAATTTTCAATTACTTCAGCAATTGTTGAAAGTCATACCAAATTAAATGTTTAAATCTTATATTCGGAGTTAAGGGTACAGAAACTGTTGTGATTGAAGCAAATCAGTTAAGGAGAGAGTACAAAAAATATTACGGGATTATAATACAAGTGATGTCGTAAAGGAATATTTGAAACTGTGAAAATGTGAAAAAAGAGAATGAAAATTAAAGATGATAAATGAAACAAGATCTTGCAATTATAGAAGAAAATAATGATAAAAAATGACTCTAGTTCCAGTGCTGAGGACTGGACAATAACTAGTGGGTAAAAACATATAACGACAATAGTGGATGAGGAAGAAGAAGGATGGAAAAGTTGAATGTCAGACCGAAAGAAAATTGAAAAATGAGGAGAGGGACAGAGGGACTGTTTCTGAGCTAGAAAGAGACAGAAAATGAGAGTACAAGACAGTTTGATGTCTAGAGCATCTGGAATTCGAATGCACGCAAAGACATACAGGAGTCTCAGAATAAATGTCACAAATAATGATGTTACAAATACTGTAAAAAATCACATGTTCTCAATGTTTCATATGTATTCAGCGTTCATATATGAAATAACATAAGGAATTTTACTTATTCATTAAGAAGAATTAATTTAACAATTGTCTACTAATATGGTACATGACAATTTTGCATCTTCATGGACTCCGTAATTTATTCCAGATTTACTTATCTTGTAACTATCCGCAATATATCGAGACTTTTTTCATACTAACTCCTTCATGTACTTCAAGGCCTTCCTTCCAACACATTCCTTCAACATAATACCACCACCTTAGCACAGCACTCCCCTTATCACTGCATGACCTTTCCTATTGTCTAAGTTGCCGGATACGTCATTAACTTCCTTTTCATTAAAAACTATTGATATGTTGGCGATGACTGTTTTATTACTACCAGTGCCAGAATTATGCCGAAAATATAGACCAGAACTTCTCATACTAGGAGTTCACATACTCTATTCACTATGTGGCTATAATCAATTTGGTAAGCATTGATGTTATAGCTTTGATGAACGCTGAATAAAAAATCGTTATCACTTTAAATGACGTTTCCTATTGTGATCTTATCTCAAAAAGATCCCTTACAACTGAAAATAATGTTGCAAATATTATGTTTCAATGTTACAAATTTCTGAAGCACGTAGACTGGCCGGAAATTATCACTTTTTAATCCTGAACATATAGTGGAGAATTTCATTTAACGATGTTAAACATGTAACATTTTTCCTGATATTTAGGAAACTCCTTACGCACAGATGTTTGGCAAGTCACGTTTTTACCCATTCAAGAACCTTTTGTGAGACTGGCGAACATCTAAACTCACGGTGTTCCCTAACAATCAGGAGCAAAACTTCCATTATAAAACATATAACTTCGTAAAATGCAATTATCATTTAAATATAAGAGCTGAATAAATAATATGATTCAATTTAATTTAAATTATCTATCTTCACATGGTCTAACCGTTTGAAACATTTGTTCTGAGACATTCTGTGTAGATTATCAACGCGCACGAAGGCGGGGGCCTGGACGAGACCAGGACGGCACGAAGTCGCGTGACATCTGCGCAGCGACGCACGCGATAAAAGAAACTGGAATTGCTCCGTGAAGAATGGCGTCCCCAGCTGCCGCGCCACTCACCCGCGCCCCTCCATGCCCCTCACCACATCGCGCCGCCCACGTCGAGACACATCCCACCTATTGGCCGGCGACGCACGGCTCTGTCTCGCCCAGCAGCACCCCACCTCCTGACTCGCCACACTGTGGCCCCTGACTCGCCGCACAGTGGCCCCCTGACTCACCCTACTGTGGCTGCTCGCCGCACTGTGGCTGAATACGCCGCACTGTGGCCCTGAATCGCCCCGACCGGGTGTCTATCTGCGACGTGGCTCTGTTTGCGACTGTGGCCTGCTGCCGACTGATGGCTGACTGTCGCAATGGTGCCCTGTGCCGTCAGTGGCTCTGATTGCCGACCTGTGGCCTGACTTGCGAATGTGGCCGTTGATGCGAAGTGCCTGATCACGTACTGTGGCTGATCACGTACGTGGCCATCTGATGCGCATGTCGGGGAAAGATGCGCAAGTGGCCATGACTCGCGCAAAGTGGCCACATGATCCGGCCGCACAGTGGCGTCCGACATCGCGGCACCTAACTTTACCACATCCATGCGGCAAACACTCCGCTCAACCCGTATCTTTCAGAGCTCCGTGTCACTTCGCCTCATGCGTCCCGACATCCCACCCACAGGGAGAGTTAGCTTGGGGCATCAACTGATGTCACTGCAGTGCCTCTGACCAGGAAGTCCTAGGTTCGAGTCCTGATTGTGGCAGGATGTTCGACACTAGCAAGGGAGCTAGGTCGAGTGAAGTCGCTGCTGGTGAATAATTCTTACTGCCGGCTATTCTGTAGCTGTTACTGCCGGTAGTTTTCCGTGGTTTCTACTATCAACACCAGGCGAATGCCGGAGCAGTACCCTAACAAACGGGCCATGGACCCCGCACGATGTTTCCCTGTTCTTCCTTGTCCTATCCTCACCCCTTACTTACATATTCACTTATATGGTCTACACTACCACACATGCCGGGAGACCGGTCGGGATCTTAGAGCATGTCCCGATGGCAGTGCCCCGTTGGTGGGATTAGGGGAAAAAACCAGCTAGCCGATGGTAGGTCTGCACCTGATCTCACCATCCAGCGGGGTAAGATCAACACCACATTCCGAGGAGAAAATATACGCTACACTTACGGTACTAAAGACCATACCAGTCGACGCGCCCGGAATCACTGATCAATTAATTAGTCAATCAAGCCATCCCACTTCGAAATACGCCGCACGTATTGCCCTGCAACGTACTACTCCATGCCTATCCATTCTGGGCCGCCCTGCCTTGTGTACCCCCGACCCGCCCACATCCGATGGCCCCCCGCCGGTCCGCCTCGCATCGCCCTTCCTCACGCCGCACCTACTCGCCTGCCTCCGCCGTCGCCGCCAGCACTGCCTCGACGCCCCGGGGGCGTTAAAGCGGATCGCCCGAATCGCGCTCGCAGGGCGAGATGGTGCCAACTCTTCGCTCGGTTCTCCGATTAGCAGATCGCGCTCCATGGTTTATATCCAACAAGCAATTTCACAAAGAACTGAATATAACATTCCTCAATAAACATATAGCCTACCTCTCCAATAACTTTTCCACAAACAAAATCTCTTTATCACCTGTAATCCACCCCAACATACCATACTCCAAGCGATACAGATTTGATGCCTTCCTAAACATATTTGCGAGCAAATGTTGAGAGTAGTTGGGAGTTTTTTTGTGTAAAATTTGCCGTTTTCCGGCGCACGGATTACGTAACTTTCCTCTTCCTACGAAGTAAGTACGAGAAAGTAAAAAAACTAAGATTGCGTTCTTTGTTAAACCTCTCCTCCTTGATACGCCACTGTTAATGTATGTCTGTATATGCTGAATACGCGCTCGTTCGCATAGATCCGGGAGAGGTGGCTCAGCGCATCAACTAATGACCCGGCAGTGCCTATGAACGGAAGGTCTTACGCTCGAGTCCTGGCGGTGGTAAAATTTTCGCCACTAGTTACTTAGCTAGCTCCAATTCAGCCCTTGCCTGAGGGAGAATTCTAGCGGCCGGCTGCTCTGATTGGTAGTTTTCCATGGTTTCTCCGACCCACGCGACCAGGCGAATGCCGGAGCAGTACCCTAAGAAACGGGCCAGGGACCGCGCGCGATCTTTACTTCCTCTTCTATGTCTTATCCTCACTCGTGACACACAGTTACACTTACAATGACTACACTACCACGCATTCCAGGAGACCGGTCGGGAGCTCAGACAATCCCCCTACTGAGGCGGATACCCAGTGGTCGAAGATACCTGGTTGGGGAAAACCCCGCTAGCTAAAGGTAGGTCGGCGCCGCATTTCACCATCCAGCGGGCGAACACCACCGCCACCTCTCGAGGAAAAATAAAACACTACACTTACGGGGCAAATGACCTTACTAGTTGGCGCCCCCGAAATTACTAATGAATCTATCGCTAGCATATGTACGTGGGGGATCGTCTGCTTTCTTGCATGAGAGCAGTTCAGTCTCAGAGGCGGGACGGACCGGCAGGCCGAAAGGAAGCCGGTTGGCACCCCTGCCCGAGCCGCATTCCTCTCTAATTGGGAAGACTGGGGTCGGTGTTATCTTGGAAACGGATAACGCGGTTTGATTGCATTCCACAACGTTACGACTTGATGATACGCCTCGCTTTCTGCTACATCTCTTGAAATTAATCGCTTTGTGTGAATAGTAATACCCATACTCGAGAAAATGTACAAGAGTAGGGAAAAAATCTGTGGAAGTCATGATTACTTACTTGGAACTACGTTTCACATTCGACTGTTTAGGTGGAGGCCACTGTACGAGTTTCGGATATTGATTTTGTGGTTTTCTCTCCGTTCGCAATAATCGCGTGTCATGACTCTTCCCAGCGAAAATGCTGGACGTGAGTTTATACAGTTCTTCGAAATACCGCTGAATACAGTAAACTAAAAAATTCAATTTTTTAAGCCATGTCGTTTTTTACTGAGAGAAAATTCTTTATCGAAGTGGAAACTCGGAAAATAGCACGCAAAAGGCAAGGAATAGATTATCATAAAATGTCATTTCTGTGTAATCTGCCAGTTTCCTCGCATTTAACATATCGACTCAGAAGCACACTGAAGTGCAAAACATTAAGTCATCATAATACCCGTATGAATGGAGAAACTTACATTTATACTCCAATTGTAAGAGAATATGGTTCGCTGTGCTGCTGCTCTCAAATTCAAAAGGATCTAGATACGGCTCTTACTCGTCTCTCAAATGGAAGAGCTCACCTTCATTTGCCTTACATTCATTGTTTTTCCTTTCTCTTATACATACGGATATAGAGTAAATATAAATATATATAAATACTACCCCAAGAGACGATTTTTTAACAGAGAAACAGGTATTGTCTGGCCGTGATACACAAAAAGTGGATAAATCTTTTTCCAATATAGGGTGAGTCACTTAACTTCACCTGCTGTAATTTTTGAACGGTTGAAGTTATTGCAAGATAATTTTCACAGAAGTGCATGAAGGAATAGGGCTATATTGGTGTATGTATTAGTTCCAATTTTATCCAATTGAATTTTACGAGATATTAAAGTAACTTTTTTTCCCCCAAATGGAACTATACATATACGTTTATAATGACGAGCGATAAAAATTCGTAAAAAATACGAATTCAATGATGTATATTATCATGTTAAATAAGAATTTTTTAAAGTAATTCTGATTTTTTCCGACTCGTTTTTAACGGATTTTACCACAAAACGTAAGATAGGTTTACTGCACATAAATATACTCAAGCGCATTAAAGATACATCGACGTACTCCCACTGCACGTAACAACTCCAAAATCTCAAATCTTAAAGCCCTCAGATGTCAGAATTCAAACGGCAAGCCTATGTCCTTTATTGGTGCAAAATGTGAAGAAGGATAAATGCGGGTAGCGCGAACTTCACTACTAGCGCGCAGAGCAAACATCGCACGTGCCGTAAACAAACAGTGAACGTGCGAGTTGTCACCACACGTCAGTATCGTAAGTAAACAGCCGTGTAAATACTTTTATCGCGCCTCGTTTTATGCATCTGTGAAAGCACTCGTTTTGCTTTCGTTGGTGGTAAGTGTTGGATCAGTGTCTTTCCCAAATACTCTTCGAAATTATTGTTTATTCTTTGTGTTGAAAATTTAAGGTTCTTCTTTTGGATTTAATATTTATTACTGATTGCCATATACATGACATTATTAATTCTAGTCTTCAGAGAAAAAGAACTGTTATATTTTTACATATTTTTGTTTTTTTCCAAAACTTATTTTAAAAACGTACTAAAACATCAAAGCAAATCAAACACTACATTGTTAATCAAATGAAATAAAGAACCTCTGTCTGCATGGGGTAACCTCCTTTTTTGTGCAGTAATAATATAGTAGAGCAGGGTTGACCTAAGTGATTTCTCTGCAAAGGGAAATACTCTTTGTCGGATTTCACAAAATGATGTGCGCAAGCAAACGTCAACTGCTTTCTCTCGCATTCGAAACAATCTGTTGCAAAAATGCATACTCTTCTTTGAAGATCAGAAACAGAGTTTCAAATAAGGTTATGATCAATTTTTAAGCATGATCTTATATTTGACCATGCCACGACATTTTTGAAAATATGAGAATGTTTTGCGTAATTTTGCGTGAAACGTAGACAATTAAAGAATACCAAAAACTGCTTCAACTTTTTTCTTCAATTGTTTTTAGTGGTAAAAAAGTGGTGAACAAATGAAAATTCTGTGGTAATTTAAATATATATCTACATTACTCATCGTTACTAAAATAAAAATATTTTTCTATATTATTGCTTTCCGGGGCGTCTATAGCTGTTTAATATCTGTTTGAAGACATTAATTATCAAGAGTCTAATTATGGATTTGATTGGTTGTAAGTCTTTATTTAAATGAAAATGAAAAATTTAAGAATGAACTTAGAGTACCGTTTGTTTCGTAAGTCTAGTGCTTGTTATATTCCGAGAGGTAGCTGTGTTCCTCTCTCACTAAACGGCTTGAGATCTGACAAGAACAATAATGACTTATTGTGCTGTTTTCCTCCCACAGGTATCTCCCCGATCAGAGCACCGTCTCAGCCGGGCAAAACTCTAAACTCCTGACAGCTCTCCCAACATATGTAACAGTATAGTTCATGTAAGTGTATGTGCATGTGTGTGTGTGTATGGAAGCTAGGGGTGAGGATAGGACAAGAAAGAGCAAGGAAAGATCGCGCGCGGTCCGTGGCCTGTTTTTAGGGTACTTTTCCGGCTATCTCCTGGTGTTGATCGGAGAAATCACGGAAAACTACCGATCAGGGCAGCTTGTTACCGTCATCCTCCCCCACACAGAAGCCTAACTCGATCTAATTGTATTACGAGTATCGAAATTCGACTAGAATCCTAGGTTCTTCCTAGACCCTGCATTAGCCACGAATGTTATTAGAGGCATCTAACCCATGGGAAGATAATGATGAATGTACGTTATCTATAATACATTTAAGTTTAATTTCTGTTTAAATGTGCATTTTATAAAAATACAAACATTTCAAAATATCCTTATCTATTTCATCAATGTTTCCTGGTTGTAACTTGTAAAAGTCAATGATAGAATTTCAGGATCCCTTTATATTTCGTGTTATCATAAATTAATGAATGGATACGATGAAATTCATGTTTTCAATACACAACGTGTCCAAAAAAACGTTCCCAATACTGATATATATTTTTCAATAAAGTTCGTAATTGAAATCTAATACTTCGCATTCCGACCTTTCCAATGTGTATTTCACGATTAAACCCCATTGATCGCGTTTCTTCAACGCAAACGGCAAAACAGGATTTCCTTGGATTATCTTGTTGATTATTTTTTTCAATCATTGGTCATGTGTCTCCAGCGAAATTTTTAATGTTGTAGAACTTTTTCCTCTGCTTTAAAAGTCGGCTGAGTTTTGCTGCGAGCCAGCAATGCCGATGTTTTTGCAGTGACTCTGACCAGAAGGTCATAGGATTCGATCTCGACGGTGGGGATGTTTCGGTAGTAGGAAAAATTCAGCCAGTAACTAGAGAAGACGTCCTGCGGCAGGTTGCTCTGACAGTTGTCTGTGGTTTATCCCATCAATACAAGGCGAATTCCGCAACAGTAACTTAAGAAACAGGTCATGGACCGCTCGAGATCTCTTGATCGTTGGAGAAGTGGTTGTAGCAAACCCACAAAGCTTGATTGATGAATGTTTAGTGATTCCGGGCACTTCAACTATCAGGGTCATTAGTCCGTATTGTAATGAATGTTTTTTTGCTTTGGGAAATGCGGAGATCTTTCCTCTGCTTATGCGAGATCTGCGTCGACCTACCGTCGGCTGGCGGATTTTCGCTAACCAGGTCTCCCACTTGCGGAGCACCGCACCGGACAAGCTCTTAGTTCCTATAACAGGATCTCGGCATGAGTGACATATAGCTGTGAGTGGATATATGTAATGGTGTAAGGGGTAAGGACTTAGAACTAGGGAAGAAGAGGTCGATCCGCGCCGGTCCAGTGGCCCGTTTGTTAGGGTACTGGTCGGCATTGAATCTGAATTGAATTGATTGGAATTTGCCTTACTTAACGTGCCTGAACTCTCGGCCAATACAGGCCCGCTTCTTCGCTCTGACACGCAAATTTCGCTCACTCCTTTATCTAGCACAGAAGGAGGTTATTTCTTTGGGCAGAATTTAGTAGAGAGCGTCATTTAGGCTGAAGGACGTATTTAATGCAAGTAAATTTACTAACATGGACAGCACGCTTTACTCACTCTCGAAGGAAGGCGTACGAACGGATTTTGTGCTCTAAAATCCAGGTTGATCGGGTTTGAGCGCGCCCGCGAGCTTGGGTATAACAGTCCGGTACGCTAACCGTCACACCATCGCCGCCGCCTGGCATCGCCGCCGCCGCCAGGCATTCGCCTGGTCTTGATCAGAGAAACCATGAAAAACTACCGATCAGAGCAGCTGGCCCCTCAAAGCAAACTACGATGTTGCCAAATCTTCCCGTTCGGTGACTTCGTATTTTGGCTGTACTCAGTTGTTAGTGCCAAAGTGGGTGCAGTAGGGAGACGTGTTGGGGGTTTCAAGCTGCACGGCTCTTGTCTCGGCTCCGGTTGTCCCCATTTTAGCTCATGTTTTTTTAAATTTTTTTACGCAAGTAGCAAAAAACGATAAAGAGAGTGGTGCTGGTCTCATTTTCAACACATTTTCAGTATTTTCAAAAAGTGAAAAAAAATCGAAAAAGTAAATTCCAATTTCTTTTGACGGGATGACGGTTTTCAAAACGGCAAAACTGTGGTTTAAAATTTTACTCGAATGTTGGCCATGATCGTTTGATATATATGAAACGCTTAAGATATGAAATAGATTTAAGGAAGGTAATATATGTAACGCAGAACTAACAAATACACTTCTTATATTTTAAAATTTGTAAATGCTGATTATGGTATCCAGAAATTGTTAGCTTGTAATCAAGGCAAGATTATGTAGAATTATATTCTTTATTTTCTGAATAGTGAGCTGCAAATAATGTATTAGTTAAGTTTATTGATGTCTGTTTTATTTTTAAAACTTAGAAATGACTTCTGCTCTTCTGTACTTTTCAAGTCATGACTGAGTGTTTGGTATGGAAGAAATTACAATATTTCAATTTTACGTAACTATTTCCAACATACGAGAAAGTATGTGCTGTGCGTGTTAGAGTTTTGTTAACACGATTGTGGTGCGAAGGGTAGAACTCGTGTTTCAACGTGCCATAGAACTTGCACGGAAATGCTAGTTTTAAATTTTCATATACGTGGTAGAGATTACAAAGTTGTAAAGTTTTTAAGCTAAAATAATTTCGTTGATGTTGCTGCTATGGAAAATAATGCTGTTGATTGTCACAGAGAAATGGATTATGTTAAAAACATATTATTGGCCTCTTGTGTAATGAGAGGTCAATTTTACTTATAAAGTGGGTTTAGAAGACACAATGTGCTATGTTTGAGGCATTTCAATTAAATGTGCCCACGATAGCGGGCACATTTGCGAAATATTATTTGCAATATATTTATTATCAATATACTTAACCATTATGCTTGAAACATAAAAGTGTTGGATACTTAAACAACGTTGTTAACGCTGAAAATATAATTTTGATCCAGAAAACAATAAATTTTCCTTGAAATTCTTTTACATTTTATCACCTGCACCAAAAATGTTTACGTTTGCTTCCAGCAGACAAATACACGCAGTTACAGTTCGAAATACTCAAGCTGCTGTGCATATGTAATAAATGACTACCATAAATAACGCAAGGTATTGTAAAACCCTGAAGGAACTGCAACTACGCAAAGTTTGTCCGCATTAGGTGTAGTCTTCTCTTCAGTTCAGACGAGAACACTCTTCCGCACTCCAATGCAATGCTAGATCGGCAGATTCAACTTTCTGGTTATTCATTCTTTAATGTTATTCATAATTTTCACAAAATCTAGACCCAGTATCATCTGATATTAATGTGCTCTCAAAACTTAAAGGGATACCTTAGAGGACATCCCCTTCATTCGTCGATACACTGCATGCTGGTGAGGCAGCTGTTTCGTCCTCTATGTGACTACAATGAAGAAACTGGACGTTCGTTAGAATAAATGTATTTTGAGATAGCCACTAATAAAAGCGGTTACTTATAGGGAATCTACAGCATGTTAAAAATCAATTTTTATCATTAATTCTAGAACTAAAACGATGCTAAAACGTTCAAATAAAACAGTAAATGAAATAAAGAAAACAAAACACTTACATACGTAACATGATACCCACTTACGTGATTTATGTACTTGAATTAAAATAAAAGGAAAGTTAGTAGGGCGGTATAAAAACAGTTAATGACACACACGGTGAAAGTGATTTTATTTTCTCTTAGAATGCGTCAGTCGGCTATTTGATATCATGTCGCAACGTTTCCTACTTACAAATAAAATGTCACTTTTACCACTCCTGTCGTAAATTACTATTATTACCAGGGTGATTATGACAAAAAAGTATTATTTTGTGAAACGAATAAAGCAGTAATTTAATGTTGCTTTTTAGGGTTTTTATCCAGCCGCCAAACGGTTACCCATTATGCCTTAATGGGATGCATATTCGACCATACACTAGACATTAACACATTTGCGGGCTCTCCTTTTATCTGGGTTCAGCAGAACGCCAGGCTTTTCGTGACAACAAATACACGAGAGACAAGGGACAAACAACGGGCGGGGCTCGAACCTGCAACCATTCGAACCGAAGCGCTAAAAGTGAGTCGGTACTCCCTTTTAGCCACGTCGGCCACCATTTAATGTTTTTTGGTTCAGTGAAACATCTGCACTAAATTTTAAAACAAAGAATTAATGGGCATTACTTTTCGCACTGCCCTCGTGTATTTAAGAAACAAATCGCGATTACCAGCTTTAAATTGGGCGGGAGTAACTTTGGGGGTGGAGCGTCGGAGCTTTGATAGGTCGCCGCGTCGCGTTAGGTCGCGCTCCGGGAAAGACTCGGGTTCCGACACGCGCATTCCGAGACGGTCGGCGGCCAATTAAATCGCAGAGAGAGGCGACGCGACGCGAAGCGACGCCAGGCGAATGAGGTGGGGTGAAGGGGTGGGAGGTGGCAGG
>BOPP01000031.1:6310587-6322527 GCA_017312745.1 Gryllus bimaculatus
AAACTGCGCGCTGTTTGCAGCCGGGGCAAATAGCATTTTAGAGTGGAACTTCGCCCGAACGGGTGTGGTTTCGGAGGCTCTCCAGGAGGATCCGAGAGCCGCGGAGTTTACTGAAGACGATGTACAGAGAAGGCGATGCAGGAACAATTCTCATGCCAGAGCAATTCAAATAGTATTTTGAAATAATGTGCTAATTCTATTCGTGGAGATAAAAAAATCGTCATTATTTTGTATACAATTTTAATTTTTTTCTACATTTGTTAAAAAAAATTGTGCAAAATTCACTCGAAGTTAAATAGCACGCTACGACTCTGAGAGCATTATATAGGTAATTACTAGGATTTGGTTAAAGCGTTTCAAAAGATGTGGGTTGTTTAATGCTACACATAATTCAAAACTACGCTATTTTCAAATCATGTACATACAACTAGCCAAGTGCTCTTAACTGAGATATTTTTGAGAAGAATCGATGTAGTATAAATAAAGCTTCGTGCTCACCCCTTTGACTGCTCTAGACGAGTTGATACGCAAATATTTCCGTGCGTACTATCCTCTGGACGAGTTATTGGGGGCTCAGTCAGTTGGTCGCTGGGAACCTGAGGATGAGATCGTATTCGAAAACGAAATGTCCGGGGAGCTTCTGGACGATATCGTTTTTGCAGACGTGCTTTCGGCAATCGCCAGCACTTACTGATGTCTTGCGCGGTATCAATGTGCGAGCTAGACCAGCTCACAACGGGTCCCGCAGCGAGAAGTTTCAAGCAAGAGGTGTGACTCACAGTCTGCCGTAACAGTTAAGGTGTTAGAGAATTAGCAAAGTTTTCAATATATAAGTAATGTGTGTGCGACCACACAGTAGAGTAGTACATTTATAAAAAGGTTAACTATAAGAGGAATAAAATAATTGTATTACCACGCAATCTCGCTTGATCGTGACAAGTATCAATAAACCTACTGGAACAAGGTAAACTAATATAATTCATAAGCACGTTGTGCATAATTCATTACGCACATTTTGTCATGGAACAATGACAAAGCATCACACAAAATGTTTAATTGTACTCTATTGTGTTCTGTACTCCGTATTCTATATTTTCACACAACACCGGTTACGCCATATCACACAACATCAATTCTGATACGCCTACGGATAGGACATCCGCCTGTCTCCCTCGCAAATCCTCAGAAGCAACTCACGCGAGGTGGCTCTGCAGTCGCCGGTTAGCGACGCACCTTTCTTAGAAAACATTACGCTATTCCCGTTACTTCATAAATTAGCCTCGTAACAATTATTACAATTCATAATTTTCAATTTTCTACGCAATAATATAACTTATTTAAATTATAATTTAAGTATAGTTTTAAAGTTCCTTAGTACTAAGATTAACTTTGATTGGTTGAGACAAACTGTCGCGAACCTTTCCTCGCGGGGTCAATGTCGCAAGAGAATGAAGTCAGTTGAGCACCAGCATTTCTATGAGACAGGATGATGTTTATCTGGCTCGTACTAAAAAGCATTTTTGCTCTATTTCCGTTATATGTGCCTCTATGGCTTGTGCGCGTTAATATGTCATTTTCTATACGTTCAAACTCCTCTACGAGAATTGAACTAATTATCATTAACAGCAATGTGACTTGTTACGTGTACTGCACACACTTGCACAATGAACACTCGGTATTATAAACAGTGTACGTCTCATTCACAACTGACTTGTAAAGCGCGTGTGTAGTGCATCTTGCTGTATGCGTAGTGTAGCACACGTGTATTATGTTATACATCAATTATAGAATGACTGTTATAACTTTTTTCACAAATATTGTACAACGTCATATGGTCATTTTCTCTGCTCAAACAATGAGTACGTACTTCTAATGCTTCAATATCACGACATGTGGTGATTCCGAAACTGTGCAGCCGCTAGTCTTCTGATAAACGACCTCCCTTTTCTCGCAACTGTGCGAGACGTAGACAGCACGAGTGACGCCACAAGGTCGCGAACAGCCATCTGAGCCCGCACTCCCGCTGATGTCTTGCAATGTGTCTTGTGCTTGCCTATGTTCCAGTCTGGCGCACTCACTGCACGTTCAGAATCATTGTTTTGTTTCAGCTTTAAACGCTACCCATTGTGCGCAATGTGTAATGCTGTATATTTTCCTTCGGTAACGCCAAATTAACTGTCATTCGTTTAGAATATAATCCGCTATTTTAAAACACTAATAGTGTTTTCTTCAAGCATTCTAGTAATTCATTACAAGAAAGTTTTCTTAGCTAATAAATTTTATGTAACAATTACTCAGTCCAATTATATCTATTTCAATTTACGTCATTGAATTACCCCGCATGATAGCAATTTGCCTGGAATATTATGTATCTATTTCAGAAATGCAATTTGGATAGTCACTATCGAAAACATACATGTCCTTCGAGAAGCTATTGTAGGTACATACGTCCACTGCTTACATATGCCAGCTCCATGACAATCCAATCTGTTCTAAAAATATACCGGTCTAATACGAACTATACCCTTCAGAATTATACAAACTTAATTTTAAAACTGTCGATGTTAAATATATAAATGGCACGTCACATTTGTAACAAAAATGTACTCTGAGTTCGGATTCTAAAGTCTTCGACAATAACACTGGTCAACAGCATTTAACAACAAAGAATATGAATGGTGTTCTTACCTAAGACTGCAAACTGAATTGGAATATAAAATCAGTTTTTGCCAATCGGGCTCAGTTTTCTTGTTACACGCTACTCTATGGAAATGCCTGAAATCACTGCATTTCTTTAGTGTATCTTTATTTAATAATTCTACAGATGTAATTGTTCAGGAATAATCGAAATTCGTACAAGAAATTCCTCTACACGACACTCAGTTTCAAAAATCCACTTTTAAGAAATATAAAGTATTCGCAACATTATTGAGCAGTCAGTCTCGAACAAACAGAATTGCGTTATGTTTCTTGCCAATTGCGTCCCAGCATTGAGAGATCTGACAGAATGAAAGTGACTTGGATGTGACTGTTGTTTTAGATTCGTAGACGTTTATGTTTTGTATTAATTTAGAAGCAGAAATATCTCGTAACTACAAAAATCAAATACGTTGTTTCATTTGTGGTGAACTAACTTTGAAATTGCAAAACCGAACCTTAATCTTCTAGTAAGGAAGTGTTATGAACTGTATTTCGAGTGTAAGGTAGGCGACCAGGACACGAAATGGGCCTATCATATATGCTGTGTGCCGTGTGTTATACTCCTGCTACGCTGGTTAAAAGATTCACAACACATACCTTTTGCTGTTCCTATGATTTTGACGGAACCAACGGATAACACAACAGACTCATGTTTACCTGACACAAAAAGACGAAACCACCTCAAAAACGAAGAAAACTGTGCAATATCTTAATTTACCATCTTTTGTAAGGCTTGTCTGTCAGTGACAAATTACTGTCACCTCTAGCTCTATAGAACGTGACAATGAATGAAGATGAATGCTACAGTGACGAACATTCAGACGTCGGATGAGAAGATATCCAGACTGACCCAACATTTCACGCCTCCTATGGAACATTCCAAGCCCCCCTCTTTACTTTTCGGAACACTTATGTTGTTGTATTTCGTACTGTTTACACATGGATCTGTTGTGTCGTGACATTTTGCCAGATACATAAGGAGGCATAAAACATATACAATTATAAAAACATCATGACATGAAATCTGAGGCCGTTACAAAAGGATGAGGGGCAAATTATCTTACAGAAACTGCGAGTATTGTTGTTATTACAAAAAGAGTCCAGTGCAATTAAATATACTAAAAACGATGACATACGTTTGTAAAAGAAGATTTCAATTAATATCACAGATCGTAAACGCCGAATGCTGAATTTATGCGCCTCCTCCGTCACTTCACAGCTGAAGGAGTCCATAGGTGCAGTGCTTAGAAAATTGCCGATACCCCCTCACCCACAACGCGCATGTTGGCACTCTGGTGCGCCGTGTCCAAGCTGGGTGCCTCCTTCAACACCTCGCAACGGTAAGATTCAATGTGTGCAGACTAGAGAAAAAATGCCTCTCACTCACCCATGACGCTCATGTTGGCGCTCTGGTGCGCCGTGTCGAAGCTGGGCGCCTCCACCGACACCTCGCAGCGGTAGGCTCCGCTGCTGTTGAATGTCAGCTGGGCTAGCGTCACGCGCTCCTTGTCGCACAGGGACTCCTGCAACACGCGGCAGATAGCGCACGTCAGAGAGGGCCCGCAATCAAAGCCAGCCATTGACAGTGCGGGGGAGGGGGGACGCGCGCCTTTCACTTAGGGTAACGAGTCGGCAATGGCAGACTCGTTATAGTTGTAAATCTGTATTTAGCGCGCGCCCTTTAGCAGAGCAGTGAATGCATGTATAAGTACCAAATTTCATTTGAAGTCCATTCACTGAACGTCTATCTTCTGTGCGGTATGGGACAGGAGGGAATAGGTCAATGGACTTATATCAACGTTTCGTAATGACGCAATTTACGAAGAGTTACTGTATTGATAAACCAATAGAGCCTCATCTCAATAATTTCATATTCAATTGATTATTATTTATAAGGATCTGTGAAATTAGAATAATGCCGGAAAATTGTGATTAAAAAAATCTCTTCCTGCCCTCATTACATGGGCCTAAACCGATAAATTTTGACAAAAGTTTACTTCCAAGGGACCTTGATGAAACGTACGTGCTAACAATTAGAGTAATGCTTAGAATCACCAATAATTTTAAAACACCAATTTCCCTCGTGGAAAATGACTCCATTGCCTGCTCATTTAAATATTTCGGAAAATTAGGAATAAGTGTCTCTTAGTTTGAATTGAGAAAATTGAATAAATATCAATTATGATGCCGATCAGTTCGTCAGGTTTTGAATTACATTATATTTCGAATACCTTTGATACGACTTAAAACATTACTTCGATTATTCAATATGGATACGGAATAAAAAAATAAATTTGATGTTTTGAGACTGTTCGTTCTTTTAAATTTTTAATATTTGTGATTCAATAACTAAATAAAATCTTTATTCATTTCAAAAATTTACAATTTCAAAATTATTCATTTCAACGTTAATATCTTACATTTTCAGTTTTCTGGTTAGTACTTTTGTAATCTCTTTTTACTATAAAATACAATTTTCACGGAAAAATAATAAATTTAAAGTAAATAGTATGTATGCATATTATAGTTTAGTATATTTTCGTCAACGAATCCAACATGTCTTTCTTCAATAAATTAGTATATTAAAAATTGAAAATAAAGTAGCCAACATTTACATGAGATATAGAACATTTTATGAGACTTGCTTTGTTTTCAAAATTAATCTATAAGAATTTGAAATTTGTAATAATACTTAAATAAAAATAAACGTTATGATAATTAACAATTGTGTTATCATTATATTCTTTACAAAAGTTGTATTCAATTATTAAAAAATTATTGATATTTTTACCACAAAACAGAAAATAATAGAGTTTCTAAACTGTGAATATTTAACAAAGTACAAAAAATTTTGGAATAGAAACATAACAATAATAAAAAAGCTTGTAAAAGAAATTAACCATTTTCACGTTCTAACAAATAACATATTGGCAAATAATGCACGTGAAATTTTGTTAATATTACATTTCATCATGATATATGAACCTCTATTTACCAACACTGATGTCACGTTGATAACTTCGTGTAAACTACTCAACATACATTGTTGTTTGTATTCGAGTCACATATATGCTTATCTGTAAGTTATTTATTACTGGATGTACAAGAAACTTCTTTAGCAGCAAAACAATGAAGTGCAACAAAATGTCCTCTTCCACAACTATTATCACAAATGTGTTACTAGCTACAATGCAAATAACACAATCAGTTTATTAATAAAAAAATCTTACCATGTATTGTTTTTCGCCATGCTCTTTACATTAACGTAACCGACTTTAAATACATTTACAAGTACCTGGATTTTTTAAAGTTATTTTACTTTGTCAATTATTCGTTATTTAACTACATTGATTCCTGTTTATTTATATTAATGTCGAGAGCCAGTATTTAGATGCAATAAAAATGTCTAAATTACGCCATATAATGTGCGCGATGATTAAAACAAGCAGTAAATGTGCACTATAAAATTCACATGGAAATAAAAGATAATTACTAAACTACGAAGAAAAATATTTGTAGAAAATTTGAGTTGTTACGACCGCATTGTTTCTTAAATACAACAAAAGAATCATCGGTAGAAATTTTTTTAAAAATAATTTTATTTTTCAATTTCTCTTATTTAACCACGCATTGGAACGCTGTCATTTGTTCATGTCCGATTATCTTGGAATGGCAAGGAGATTTAAGAAGAATAAACGTTAATTCATTAAACAAAAAACATTTTATAGTTTGTCAAAAATTATTAAAGTTTAGTCGAATGACAAGATACGTATCTAAATTTGTTTCAAAAAAACTGGATAGTCTGTGTTTAAAGATTTTTTTATACGTTTGTTACGCACGTGCGAATGCTGCATTGCAGCCTGATATTAGAAAGACCTTTCTTTGGTAAGATCTATTGACGACCAGCGAGCACATGTTGTGGTGATGACCAGCATATGCTTTCGTTTACTGGAAAACGATTTCTGACAGACAAGAACACCATGGTCTGTCATTGGTTTATGTTTTATTCGAGTCCGAGACTGAGTGTGACGACCCGTACCCTGTCACCTGAAATTCAAGCAATATGGTTGCCAACGTGATTCAAGCGAAATACACAATAACTACATCCGTTGGATACAGTTTGGAGGCTACAAGGATATTCACTTCTAAATGGTAACGGGTCAGCTGTTCCATGACTCACAATAACTATAAATCATAATTTAATTTCAAAGAAGTTTGATGTTAATAGATTATTATCATTTCCCCTTATTTAAAAAAAATCCGATGAAAATGGAGAAATATGCAGTAACCGTAAAATATGGCAAAATATGCAAAAATATGTAAAATAAAATTCGCCAGGAATACTCTAAATGATGGGATTCGTAAATATATGTGACGATTTTCCATGTTCACATTAGCAAAAGATTAATGCTTTGCATGCAAATTCAGACTCTACAATAGTGTCGGTTGTAAGCCGTAAGATGCTATTGAAAATATTTGTATTCTCAATAATAATAACATTTTTATGCGGTATTAAAACAATAATTTTATTAAACATTTATTTTGAAACCATCATGCCTTAAAAATTGGTCTTTAAGTCAAATAGTATAGAAACAGTAGCTGTCTTCCTCTACATCAAAAAAGCTTTCGATCCAGTTTGTCACACTGGCTTATTATTCAAACTCCAAAAACTCGGTATTTCACACTAGTTCTCCTGATTACAAGCTTCTTCACAAAAATGTCTTTCTCCATATGATTAAAAGACGCGCTCTCATCCCTGCTCTCATCTTGGCAGGAGTACCTCAAGGCTTCGCTATTGCTAAAAATATTGCTCTTCAATATTTCTACATATGATGCACCGACTACCCCAAACACCTTCGTCGTTCTCTTAGTGAATGAACATGTCGTGTACTCTACCAACCAAGTGCTGGATACTGCAACACTTGATGTTCCAAACCACCATAGATAAGCAAATAGTAAATAAAATTCAACTCTGTTAAACTGTTCTCACAATAAAGACCTCCTTACCTCCTCCTTTAGTATTCAATTTCACAACCTGCAGTTATAATCCAAGACCACGTGTCACACGAGCGCGGTGGCTTAAGATAGTGTTCATCTACGTCGCGCGTCAACGAAACGCTCGTGTAACACTGGCCTAACATCCCTGGCACATACCTCGAAATCTGACTTGATGGCCACCTCATCTGAAAACCTTATATTCACCATAGACTTGCTCCATTTACACAAAGTACTCATCTCTTCCCGATTCTATTTCGATTTTCTCGCCACCAAATCCATTCCGGTAACCATCTCTACAAAGCTACAGCCAGACCATTGCTAACGTACACAACTCCTATCTGGGGCGCAGCTGCCTAATCCTATATTCATTCGAAATCCTGCAAAGCATTTCTTAAGAACCATAACCGTAGTATCTTGGTTCATGCTCAATGATCTTTATCACGAGCTCGGTATCCTTCTCCCTACTCGCATTAAACAATCTGCCTTTAACTTTTACCTCAAAATACCTTCAATATCGTAAACTCTCCACTTCCATTTAGGGAAAACCCCAAACTGATTACGTATCTGCAGAAAACTACCTAGGTTTTTTTAATCTACCCCAGACCCCTCGCATAAAAAACTTTTCTAAATAATTCTTAAACAGTAGTGATTTGTAATAACAACAGTATCTAATAACTCTGTATCGATTGTATTCAAATCCCTCACAAAAAGGTTGGATACTTAAAAAAATTCAAAACAAAGTCATATATATGTCTCAATAGTCAAATAATGTAAAATAATAGTGACCATTTGGGGTGAATACCAGAATTCGAAAGATTAGAATGCGAACGGATGTAGGTATTGTAATGGCTTAAAGGCCTTCCGCCTAGCCACATAGGATCAAGTAAGCTAATTTGTATGTAATAATTACCTATTAAATAAATAAATAATAAATAATAGTGAACATAAAATCAGATAAATTACCTGTTTTTGTGCAATCACACGTTTAAATATTTTCTTAGGTACGTTAATCAATTTAGAAAAACTAAAAACCATTAAAGTCTGAAATAAAATTGTTTGCTCATTACTCAGAAATAAAGATGAAACTGTAATTAATAAATGAAGGTATTATTACAAACAAATCATATGAGGTTAACTAAACCATAACAGACAATCCTCTAAAACGTTTTCGCCCTGAAATAACAAGATAACTGTTTCTGAATGCCAGTTTCATCAAAAATAGAAAACGGAAAAATCTAACAAACGGAAAAATTAATGAAAAAATTACCATTAAAAACAACTCAAATAAAAAAATCTGCTAGATTTTATGTATGTCATATTTTTAATTTAATAGACATGAATATTTATTTTAAAAGTAAAACCCTAGCAGAAATTTTATTATATTTAGCCAGAAAATGTATGTAGAGGATGTTCGTTTTCTGAATACATTATATTTTTTATTGTCAATTTTTATTACAACACTTTATAATGTATGATCAAGTTTTCATTGGAAACCAAAAATAATAGAATTTGGAAACGTGTTGGAAATCTGTTGAATTTGTAAAGGTCTCGTTACAATTTTAATCATCTTTTTTGTTTCGATGAAATAGTGAAAATGTACGTATATTGTGAAAAAATATCTGTATCCCATTAATTTTAACTCCTTAAATAAATTCTATATTTCTATTATTTTCCCCTCTTGTTGTGAACATAGCTTTAAAATTTCACATCATAAAAGAGAAAATATGTTTATGTCTGTTTCACAGAACAGGAAAATAAATATTTTTTTCCTCCCCAACACTGACTGCATTAACGCAAGTTTAATTACGGATTTCAAAAACCTTCTTTTTACAGAAACATGCACCCTTTTGCTGCCCGCATGCGTTCGCGAATGATAGCCCGGCCGGAAATGTTCAATTATGGATTGAAAACACAGACTGTATTTATATTTGGGAAATGTATTTCGAAACAGTGAGGCCTCCAAATTGCAGCCGCATCGATTGCAGGGCTCGAGGGCCCCATTGGTGGCACCTGCCGGCGCAATGGGGGCGGCCGATATTACTTTTATGGCAGCACTTGTGCGGGAAGGAGATATACTACACCGCGCCACTGCAACTGCCTGGACCCGCCCCGCGTTGCGGTGCCGACTGCGACGAAGTCGGGCTGGCCGCCCTAGGTGATATTACGACGTGGACCCTTCCGCGCACCAGGAATCCTGGTTTTTGTCTTCACCGTCAATGCTACCACGAGTTTCATTCGTACAATTATATTTTCAAAATTATGGTACTCTGCATTCTTGGCCATTCGGGATGAGCCGCGTCTCGGTCAATTGTGCTGACGTTTCGGCCATCTTGCGGTGGCCTTCTTCAGAGCTACACTCTATTCTCAGTTGGCTGAATCTTCTAGTAGATTTAAACATACCCCCCGTAGTTGTTTGTTATATGCGTTCATAGGCTTCCGTTATCGGAGTCAATACATTCTTGGCCATCCGAGATGAGCCGCATCTCGGTCAATTGTACAGACGTTTCGGACATCTTGATGTGGACTTCTTCAGTGCCATACTATAGCATTGACTCCGGCCGCGGAAGCCTACGAACTCATGGTGCTCCTCTGTTTAATTCACACTGCAATAAGTTGCTCGTAGACTTTGAGTTAATTTTTTTCGTCTCTTTAGCATTTTTGAGCTTTAGAATCCCGCAATTTCAGAAACCTTCTGCAAAACGTTGTTTTAAATCATTCTTTTGGTTCGGTTTGATCAAAGTAGTGGTGTCGTAGATATCAACAATTGCGCAGCGAGTCCGGTGCGACCACTGGTGTTGGTATTACTGGCGCAACTTTTCTTGGACGATGGATTGGATAGAAAAGGGGTACAGTGAGGGTATTAGTTACGCAATCGGCCACTACATTTTATGAAGCAATGCAATCTCTGGAGAATCAGTCATGGCTTCGCAACTTTCTCAATAATTTGCGTTCTAACTCTCTAAGGAGTTCGAGGTATCTCCTGTGATGGATCATCACCGACGTCAATGGTTGGAAATTGTCGTCTTCAACAGAAAATAGTTTGTTCTTCGCGTCAGTAAAGATGTGTTTGGAATGTTGTCACCAGTGCTCGATGCCATCTTTTACCTTCATCTGTCAGAGAGGAGGAATAAAAAGGTCATCGTTGAAGAAAAGTTGCGCGAGTAATAATAGCGTTTGTACAGAATGTCTAGAAAACGAAGAGAAGGGTTCTGTGACTAAATTGAATGGAACGTGTTCTACTGTGGTAAGTCAAAAGACCCCTCACCTGAATATAAATAATTTAATATGACATCCATTTTAATTTAGTTATGATTGCGGGATTTCGACGTACGCAATATGGACATGTTGAGTTAGTAACGAAATTAAATAAACATACGCGGGAACTAGAAGTGCATTCATTTCGAACACAATTTTTTAGGGAGAATGGCAAAGCCCCATGTAAATAGAAAAATTGGGTGGTTCAGGCGGCGTATGTGGCGTTTCATTATTGAAACACTTTTTTCTGCGGGTTGAAGTGGAACTGATGGGATTGTGGAGAGGGGTATCTCAGTCATTATGTCGCTAGGTATCACGTTAGTAGATTTTGATTTAATTGTATTAAGAAGAGTGCGATGTTAAGTTACGGCTAATAATAATATTGTTAATTTCTCTTTTGAGAATTACTAAAAAATGATTAATCAACAATTTTGTAGAGCCTAATATTCAAATAGTGGCCAGAAGAGCATATTCGCGGATATATTGTTTTAGTTCTGGAATGAATTCGTTAATTAAAACGAAGGAAATAAAATGAAATTAAATTATCTATGGGAGAAAAGTTATCGGTTTGAGGCACCCAGACGTGGTGATTGAGTAGGGAAATATGTTTGGTTTGGAACAATTTTATGAATCACTATCTAGTAGGTTTGTTTAAAAACTAAATAGTATTATTGTTAGAATCACTAGCAGTAGTTTTGGGCAGAAAACACATTAGGTAATATAGAAGAAAATCAAACGACATATATTTACAAAAGACGATGTGGAAGTCTTGGACATTCAACACGATGGTACGGGATACGAGAAGCGTAAAAAGCGCACGAAGACCGTATTTAAGAAGCAAAAATTACATTTATGGACTTGAAGAGAAAGCATTTTAACAATCCAAAAGGTAATGATTTCATTTCAACGGCACAAAAGAGACGGTCGTAATTAAATTTGAAACGAACCAATATAAGATGAGATCAAAGTTTTAATATATTTTGTACT
>BOPP01000031.1:6329764-6357088 GCA_017312745.1 Gryllus bimaculatus
AGCAGATTTTCGACCTAGGTTGACACCATGGTCGAGGGTAGTGCTGTGGCCGACTGCGTGCCTTTATAAGTGCCGCCGGAAATTAGTTCCGGCGCCACTCAACAGAGGGCGGCGATAGAAGACGTCGCGGCGCTGTCACGCTCGACCAGGCTCCGGAGCGGACGGGCGCACCCGTACCTGACAGCTGGCCAGCGGACCCGCAGCCCGTACCGGCTATAAAAGCCGCGCCCGGCGAGCTGACAGACAGTCAAGCGCATGCCTACATTGTGAAGTGATAAGTGGATTGTGAACAAGTGCGACGACACAGCTACGTTTGCGGACTTTGTCTCTCTTAGAACAGTGAACGGCACAACGGCTGCGATTTTGGACATCTCCCCGGGAAATTGTGACTTGGAAATTCTTCGGTACATCTTCTGGAAAATTGTTTGGATCTGGCTTGAATTTGTCTACCTCTGTACTGAATGTGGTTGGAATAAATCTATTTTTAGAAATTGCTTTCTTTTGGATATTACAGGTAGCCACTATCTGGAGAAGAATTCTAGCGGCCGGATGCTCTGATCGTTTTTCATGATTTCTCTGAAAAACACTGCCGGAGCAGAACCGTAACAATCAGGTCAAGAACCGCACGCAATATTTCTTTCCTCGTCATTGTTCTAAGCTCTCCCTGAACACAAAAGGGGGGGGCGAAAGAAGATATGCCAAACTGGTCCCGGGAATACTTTTTTTCGCTGAAAATCGTAATTTAAGTGAAAAAAGCAATTTGTTTGCCGGATTTAAATCAATTTACCCGAAGTACTTCGTACAAATGAAAAAAAGAGTTTTGTAGCATCCTATTTAGTTTCATTTTTAACTACATTGCCTCTATGAATATTGACTTTCATTAACCCTGCGGTTTTCTATACATGATAAAGATATTTGGGAACTTCTTCAGGCGTTTACGGCCAATTTTGACCCTTACAATTATCGCAGAATAAAGGGAAAAATAGAAAAATACTTTTTCCTCATTGAGATTTACACTTAATTTAGATTTAGATTTTATTTATATGTATGTGAAGTAGGGGGGAGAAGATCATCTGCGCACGTATTCTTGAGTTCCAGAATCTCTTCCCGTCATTTTAAATATAAATAATTGAAAGATCAGTCAAAGTTTAACATAAATAAATAAATAGATAGCGAGATAAGCAATATTTAAAAATTAGTCATTTTCGTTTCCGAGTTATAGAAAATTTGCACAATTTGCAAGTATGATTTGCCTGCATTGCTAACGATATAGCAACTCGCCGTTACGTCTACTCTTACCATTATAAGCAAAAGAACAGTTCAACAAAACGACCACATAGTGAAGCTAATACTTTGTTGAGAACATTACGTGATGTGTCTCATCTCTGACGAAGATCATAAAATGGGCTGAATACAAATTGTATCCTTCTAAGTTCTCCACAGTTTCCAAATATTCAACCTTCTATCTTATAATTTGCACCCGACAGCTCAATATACATAAAACAGCATTTTAATAGTTTCTTATTTATTCTCTTTAAATTATGTTTTGCGTTATTAATTTTCGTTGTTTTTGAGTTTTATGTTTATGAAATAAGATAAATAATGAAAAAAGTGTAATAATAACACTAAATTATTATTATTTAAATATTGAATGAATTACAATTTTTATTAAAGATAATATGAGTTTATGAACAAACCAGAGCAATGTTACAAATAATCTTAAGTATTATTTGAAATGTTAAAATATACGTGGTGTAGCCACTCACCCAAATTTTTATTTGGGCAACATATTCAGGAAAGAAGAACATATTCTCGTTTTCCATTCATTTTTGACTAATGATATCAAAACAGTTTGTAGGTTATCATGTATCTATAAGTTTATGTAGCAACTAAATATAGTCTAAATTTATCGAATAAATTATATCTTTTTTTATTTGTTTCATTACAAAATTGGGCTCAGTTACATCGAGAATACTAATGAAAATTTTCGCAAAATGAAAAGACGCTACAATAGTAGATTCCTTTGCCCTGAATATGGAAATAAACTTTAATTAATGCCAACACGTAAACTTTTCCTTATTTTCTGAAATTTCTTGTTTGAATGTTAAGTGCGGGACGAGAATTGATCTGGTTTTTACTCAAGCGTTAATTCGGCGAGTGACGCTGCTGCGATGTCATATCACACAACGAGCACATTACTGTATAATAAACACGAGAATTACACTTCTTTTGTTTATATTTCCCATTCAAGAGTGGCAGTGGCGTGACATGGTAGGAATGGAGTCGCCAAAGTTAGGCTCCAGGCCGACTTCAACGCTGAAATATTGTTTCGTGTCAAGTGTGATGTTCTTGATATGTTAGTGATTGCAATCTTCAAATTAGGATTGCTATGATTCAAAAGTGTGAGGTTCTTCCATCACGTGCTTGTGTATTCATATCATTCGTGAAAGTGAATTGTTTCCAATATGCCTCAGCAGTGATACATCATGATGAGTGATATGAATATCATGAGAAGTGATATGATTTATCATTAATTTTTATCCTTGAGTAATAAGATATCATATTCAACACATCTCTTTTGTTACGTTTGCGGGATATATACTGAGAAATCATAGAGAAGCGCACACGCATCGATAGCGTAACAAGTTTACGAATTATATTTTAAATGTGAAGTTGGAGATCAGGACAACTCGTGGGCACCGCATTAGTTCCTCGAAATATTTACGCAACTAATTGCACGCTACACATCCCTATATACCATTCGCTGTACTCATAACAAACATAACTGGGTTCTCGTCGAAAACAAAACATTCTGTAAAATATCTAACCATACCTTCCGCGTTTAGCGCAATAGAACACGAACCAAACTGACTGCCCATATCCCACCTCTACAATGATCACTGAGTCATTCCGCGTCAAATAGCACAAATCTAAAGAACATTTCATCTCCAAGACTCTTAAATTCTTAAATTTTTCTGTAGACTTTGTCGGCAAAAATAAGAAACACCTATTTTTCTCAAACACCGTTTTTTCTCAAAGGTTGATCTTCGAGACCAAATACATTTTGAAAGTTTTTGAAAAAATGTTCGCATTTCAATTGTTAATCATTTCTTATTATTGTTGTAGTTGTGATACAAGTTTAATATTTTGTCACAATCAAGAACAAAATACGCTGTTTCATCTGATAATATATATCAAATTCTTTACATTTTTAAAGCCCATTTTTTGGCATATTTTATTTTTAAATTTCTCCAATTACCTGATAGTAAAAACATTGAAAAAATATCGGTAATAGACTCAGAGATAAGCTATATACGTCTCGGAAGATTCAAAATGAGACACTTATATTGTTCCGAGAAATTAAATACTACACAAATTGCTACTTACGGTTCTGTTATACCGACAGTCGCATCATCTCTGTGCACGGTCCAACTAGCACAACACCACTGTCGCTGTTAAAAAGGTACACAGAACTACACACAGAAATCTGTGATTTGGGGTGAGATACGTGATTTGGTTTATTAAATTGATATTTTCTTTAGTACACTTTCAAAAGAAAATTGTTTATTGATTGCTTCATGTGTTGTTAAATCAATGAAACTATGAATTTTCGTTGTGCCTTTTAAAGATTGTGTATTTTAGTATCGCCTTTGCAACAGTTCACTTTCTGCATTATGTTCAACGTTAGTAAAAAATATAAAGGTAATGATATTCACAGTTACATCTGTCCATTCAAATAATTTCCTGGGGAAATTAATTACTTCTTGACAAGGTTGAAAACTAGCTTTCGTAGCCAATCTTTTAGTTGATTTTCTCACTTCTTCACAAGGTACCTTTCCATGCGACGATGCAAAGAAATTTCATTCAGCACTGTTATCGAAGTTGTGTTTGTGGAAGCATAAATGAAGAACATTTTTCCGGTTTTTATAGTGGGCGCTGGCTCCATCTGATAAATATATGTCTGTTAACACTCTTATATTATTTTTAGAAGTGATACTAGTTTAATCTGAAATAGGTAAACTGCATTCGCGTCGTATTTCAAACATTCCAAAGTAGAAATTATTGTTCGATGCTTAATTTCGTTGTTTTCTCTAAAGTATAACAGAAAAGGATAGAAGGTGTGTTCGTCATTATTCCAATTAGTTCCCTGAATTGCATCTTAAATTAATAATTTTCTGAAAAATCAAACCGGACGATAAAAAAACCGCGTCAAATTTTCTTTCGTCTAGTTTAGACACAGAGCTTGCTGTGTCGCGATATAAGAGCGCGGCAGCAGAACCTCCAATTTAAATGGAAACATATCTAGAAATTCATCAATTAGTGATTGCATTATTTCTAAGTTAGTTCTGTCAACAGTTACCTATTGTTTGTAAGTAATGTGTTCTATCATTTCTGCTTTAACTAATCCTTGTAACTCAGCAGTTAAACGAAAAGTTTAAGGACAGAGGGAACGTTTCTTTAAATAACAAGCAGGTGTTGTAGGGTTACAAAGTATTTTTGAAACACAGTTCTTGTAATTGTTCAAATGACTATCCAGTTTGGCATTCAGCCGAGAAATATTGCCACCGTTGCACATTAGCTTAATATTTTTGTGATAAATACACATTCAGACAGTGTGGGTACCATGAGCGCCTGAAGTATGCATTCTTTAGGCAGTAGATGTGCGAATATAGACAATTACATTGTGACCTCCGGATGCGTGTTCTTAAGTCATCGGTAGATTTCATTTAAATTGCACAAGAGCAATCGCTTTGTTTTTTGTACTTTCATTCCTCCTGCCTTGACAGCGGTTGCATTTTTTCAGCCATTACTTTGCTGACTTCATCAGAAAGATAAAAATCTGTAACCATCTATACAATGAAGGAATCTAGTTTTCTTCCATGCTTAATGTCAGGCGGTGTTAAATTCCCCTTTCAGATGACACCCGACATTTTGCAACGCGAATCATGTGAGATGATGCATTGAAATGTTCTTGAATTTTAGTGTACGATCAGTCTTGAAATAGAGTAAGAATTTGGATTTTCACATTTTTTCGTTAGTGGATTCGAAACGACGTTGCAATTTTTTGATAATTGGTCTATCATTTGAATTATCACGCGAGGTAAATGGATCTCCTAAATGAAAAATCGTCTGATCAAGGCTGCTTTTGATTTTTTGTAGTTTCTCCTCGGGATAATATTTCTACTTCAATTTTCTTTTCCTAATAGGTCCTTCTCCAAGAGATACCAAACTCTCGTTTATACTTCAAACGCCTATGATTTCAACACTGCCTCGAGTATCAGACGACGAAGTAGCTTTGTTGGATTCTCTGTCATCAAATAGTTCATTGGCAGGTAAGTATTCCATTATAGGGCCAACTGCACACGTAGAGTCATCACTGTCCGATACATTTGCGCTACTCACATCTTCGGTAGAGCTTGTTTTCTTACCAAATCATTACTTCACACATCACGAGAAGGCATTCTGAAACCTTCTTTCGACACATTCAGCAAATACAAAAATTTCTTGACGGTAAACATAATATTTCCAACTTCTCAAGAATACTGGTTCTAACACTACGTAAATGTACACCTCGTCTAAAACTATGGATTTTCATATTAAGAGTATTGAAACAACCATCGTATCGAGATTTTTGTTGGCTGTACATGATCACTTGCTTCACAGCACATTTTTATTTGTTGACTTGCTTCACTGCCCATTTTGAAATTTGGCAGTTTTAAACAACATTTATGTACTAATTCATGAACATTTTTTGAAATGAATTTAAGGGTTGACCTCGCGTAAAGAAATGTACTTAAAAATTAAAAGCCACTTAAAATACTGAAATAATATATTAACAAATTTTATATTTTTTCCCAATGAAAGTACATCTTTCAAGGTTTATTTTTAATGTAGTTGTATTTTTCTGATGTAAGAAGTAGATATGTGAGAAATGTTTAAACATATGCGTGCGTACGATTCTTCAAAAAAAATATACCGTTATATTTCTGGAATGAGTGCAATTAGAGATCAAAGAAAGAAACATTGGTCTTCTACTTTCACCCCTAGAAGTCATATAAAAAGTTTCAAGTCGCTAACAAATTGTGATGTTTTGCGCATGAGCTTTTTGTCGTGGAATGATCCCACTGGATCATTTGCCTTTCACTAAGGAGACTCGGGTTCGATTCCGGGACAATCTCATTACTTCTGATAAAACAAGATTTTCAAGGGCTGTTTTCAAGGGCTAGTCCAACCCCTGTGAAGCGTTCTAAACCCTGCCTTTGTTCTAATTCTTTCCTATTCTGGCCGCTGAGTAGAGACGCTGGAGCGTGTGCAAAGAGGCGCGTACGCGGAGATGCTACCTGGCGGTCCTCTTGACAACAGACTGTCTACTCTTACGGATACCTTTATATCAGTAATGTGGTCGCTAATGACCTATAGCACAACCACATATAAAAACGTTGGGGCTGTGTATGCGCAAAAAGTGGCGGAGGAGCAGGTTTCTTCTCTTAGAGACTCAACTTCCTCGCCTTGAGGAGCTGCCGCCGCAGCAGCCGCAGTCTCAATCTGGGCAGACGGGAAGGAGACAGTCTGGCCTTGACGAACGTCCAAAACCCTGAAGTGTTTAAGCGAGAGCACGAGGTTGCTACAGTGAATAAATTATCGTTGCAGGAGAACCTTGGGTTCAACTGACCTCCCCATTGGGAGCAGTAGGGTATGGCTTAACCGCGCCTCCCGAGATAAGCGACACAATGATGTTTTTTTTCTCAGTAATCGAAATACGGTACTTGATGCGACCTTAATTTTTAAAAAAATGATCACTAGAGGAAGCAGACGATGATTTTTAGGAAGAAGTAATTTCTAGTGATGAAAACCCGGATTTAAAGCCGGAGAAGAAGACACCACACATCATAACACAGTCAGATTTATACGATTTAGTCGAGATTTGATACTGTCAAAGAAGTATCCTGAATTATTAGGGTAAGACCTTCTAGAATGAAGTACAAATATCACGCATAGAAAACGTCAAAACTATTTTTTTGTCTATGCGTAGTAACTACGTTACTATAGGAATATAAAAAAACCTCATGGAAGCATTCGGGATTGAATTGTTTCGCAAGATTGACGGCTGTTTATAGATGTATCAAAATCAATCTTTAAGGCAGTGCTGAACATCAATGTAAAATATGTGCTTATTTCAAGACGTTATCTTAGAAATGCAAGCGTCACAAAATCCAGTTGCTTCTTTATGTTGAGGACAGTAGGGTAAGTGAGAAGCATTACAAAATCAAAGATTGGCACAGCGATGTTATGTGACCGGTGGAAAATGCACCTCACAAAACCTTAATTGGCCGTAATATCATTTTTCTATCTCCACTGCCGATCAAATTAGAATTAATGACTACATTTTGTAAGGGAAATGGACAAGAGAGATGATGTTAATTCAAAAGTAGAAAGGTCCTCATCATTGGCCCTCAGATCCGAGAGATAATAAGTAGACCCCAAAACGTGTATTTCCGTTGACATATCGAAATCTATTTTCCGCAGCATTACATAACTTCGTCTAAGCTATGTCAATTACTTCGTGTATACGAACGTATACGTTGAGATAAAAAGCATCTTTCATTTATGTTGTATCCGTTTGTTTACTAACATCTCAATTTCATGCGTACAAGAGTTTCTTATAGTTGAATAAACGTTGTGCCGGATGCTACCCTGACCACAGAAACTACAAATGTTCAATTAATGTACTTTGTGGCGGGTAGTTTGTCTCTCAGCTAATTAGTATTTCCGAGAAGTGACTGCAACGTTTTTGTTACTTTGCTATTTGAAAACCTTTTTGTCGGATGAAAGCGTCAACTTTAGTCGAATTGCACTGAAATAACACTTCAAATCCCACATCAAAAGACAGAATAAAACAAACTAATTTATACTTCAATTCAAAGTGTAAAAGCAGTGCAATTATCTCTTAAATTATGGTAGTTTTGAAATATTGTTTAACTTCGAGTCACGTCATACATACTGTGCCTCAACAAGCCTGATATTTTTACCTTATATTATTAGTAAAGCTGATATTATTAGTAAAACTGAGATTAGCTAGTCCTAGCATTCCTTTCAAACTGCTCGTTACAGGGAACTTTTCATTTTGGTTATTTTTTGTCAAACAAAGAAATGACTATGTAATTGCCAACAATCTAAAATAAATAAATAAAACATTGCAGTGTGTTATATATTTATCTGCAATGATACTGGTTATTTTTTAGTTTTCCTTGCTTTACTACAGTATGGGCAGATTAACTCTTGTTTCACAAGGTGATGAACCGGGACACATACCACAAGGGTGTGTCATATCTGACACTGGACTTTTTTAAACTACAATTTTTTTAAACGCAGTTTACGATACAGAAGGTAATTTACACTTACATAACAGGAATAAAGACAGAATTGTTAACTAAGATTTAAAATTTAAACGATTTTTTAATCAGAAAAAAATATCATCGAACTGAATTTATTATTGGGTAAAAAGATGGAGACTGGGCTCTAAGAAGGAATTCTAAATATTGTTTTGTAAACACACACCTAAATAATGCAGGTTCAAAATTAGGAGAATGCATATCAATGTCAATCTTGAATTTTCTAGAAGCCCCGACAAATACAGCACTTCCAGGAATTTTATTTTAATTGAATTTGTATTACATTCTAATACTTCGTACATACCATTGTTTGGATTGGAATGTTGTTTCCTTTCAATTTATTAATTAGAGTGTAATGTGCTAAACCATAAGATTAATCATGTCATTAGTGATTGATTAGTATTGAAAATGTATTATACTCTTTGGTAAGCGACTTAGCCCGATTCTTTGGTTCAGGAAAGTAGCAGATAGTTTTTTTGTTGTGGAATATACGGTAGATAATGCAATATCTGTCCAAGTAGTTTATCAATCATTTCCTAATATAAAATTTCTATCCCTATTTGTATTCTGTAACTGAAGATCAATAATATAATAATTTGATTCCAAATCACTAGACAGCAATGGAATCGACTTCTGTACAATCATCGTTGGACAAGATGGCGTCATCTTCTCCACATAAGCCGATGATTTCTCTTTTATCATCACTTAATATCATTTTATAACTTCAAAAGTTCTTGTTTGATTTCCTCAGAGCTGAGAATAGGGGAATTAAAACTCATAAATTGTGTATTGAAATATGTGAATATGTGAAATGGACAAAACAATTTTAGTTCCGTAAATCATAAGTATAGTGTCACATACGACACTGAAGTGCGAATAATTTATAAATGTTTAATTAACGGATGCCTTGAACGATTAGACTCTTGATTCTGTCGAATAATAGACACATACTGCCTGTTAGGGTAAACAATCGTGAAATTGCTGTCCCTTTAACCTATGCATGTGTAGACATTTACAAAAGTTGCACTTGTCATATTTCAGCACATAAAGCTCTATTAGTGCTGCTCTAAAGATGGTTAATATTAATGCAGATGGCGAAGAGATATTCACAGTATTGTACTAAAAGAAGTTTTATACACATGAATGGATGTATATGTTATGATATACATAACTCTGTCAAATTAGAAGCCTTTGAGCAGAAACGTGATAATTACGTCAGGAAGACGACCAATCTGCGGCTTTTCGGGTATCATTAGGATATTTTAATTTTTGGAAGTACTTTTCAAGAAGACACAGTAACACTTTCATCATTTTCTGGAAAGTAGTTGATTTTGTTTCTTCTAATGTTTTGCTGAAATAGAAGAAAATACATATATATGTTTGGTATTGCTCCACATTTCTTTGAAATCTCTGAAATTTAAGTGTTTGCAAAAACCTTCTTATATTTAAAACGAAGTTCTTTGTTTAGAAAGTTTTAGTTTTATTCTCAACCAATTTTCGTGATTTTGTTTTAAATGAGAGGCAAAGGGTCCCAGATATTTTATTGCTTGTTATTATTAAAATGTTTTCTATTATAAACATTTTTTGTTAATTTCATTAAACGAATAAATCAGCTGAAGTAGCTCAAGGCATCATACACTGCAGTAGTTCTGACAGTCAGGTGCTACGGTTCGTATCCTGAACGTGGCGGATTTCCGACACTAAACTAAGCAGAATTCAGCCGCACTTTGGAGGAGAATTCTAGCGCCCGGTTGCTCTGATTGAGAGTTTTCTATGCTTTCTCCAATTAACACTAGGCGATGCATGCAGGAGTGCCCTAACAAAGGGGCCACGAATCGCGCGCGATCTTTCCGTCTTTTTCTTGGACATACCCTCTTCTTTTAATGACAAACTTACACTTATAAGCACTACACTAGCACAGTATCGTGAGATCTGTCGGGAGCTTACAGCTTGCGCCAGTCGGGGTGATACACTCGTGTGACAATCCGCGAGCTGACGTGAAGGCTGGCGCCGGATCTCGATATTCGGCCGCCCCTCCCATGATTAGAACATGCACTATACTGATGGGACTAATGACCTTAGCGATTGATGCATCCGAAAACATGAAATAATTAATAAATTGTTGTTAAAATTAAGGCAATGGACGCCTTAATGCCGTCTTTGCTTCAATATTTCATTTTGTGTTTCCATTCACTTGTCCTATCTTTACCCCTTACCTACCCACATTTACTCTTACACTTACACGCACTACACTTCCTCACATTCCGGGAGGCCATTCGGGAACTTAGAGCAGGGATTAAATGTTAACGAAGAATCCCACCCTACTTATGAGTATGGCCGTGAATCCCTTGTGAAGACAGCTCTCTGTGTATGATATACCCTTCTCAGGGCTGGCGATTACACATGTGTGAAGAACAAAAAAATATAATACGGTTTTCACAGTTACCATTTTAAAATTCAAAAGTGAGTTCGAAAAGACAGCGTCAAGAATAAAAACAAACTCGTATCCATCATTCTGCACGGTCCTGTCGAACCAAGATTACAAAAAAAATATCGTTTCCTTACAGGTTAACAGCTAATGTAAATTTCTGGCTTAGAATAATTAGTGGAGGTACAGAATGGCTCAGAATTTCCCGTATTAGTTTTCTATTTCCTTCAGTCTCGGCTAGCTATTTGAACTTGCCGCATACTATTGCCTGCTGCATTAATCGTTGCCCATAATATATTTTTCGAAATTTTCTTAATTTTTCGGTTTACTAATGATAAAATAGAAATATTATTTCAAGAACATTAAAAAAGTAAAACCGCGTGCTAAATGGCAATTTTCTTTAAGAAGTTGGAGCCATTTTTAAGAAAATGACGTATAATCTTATTCGAAATTTGGAGCAATTTTTCACAAAAATGTTTTGAGCTTTCGTAAAACTTCATTAGAAATCATTTGAAGCTCATTAACTCACAAAAAGAATAGTGTTTCCAAATTGCTTGAAATGTACACATTGCCAGCGCGAGAGATATTAAAAAAATACATGTGTGTATTTCTTTTTTTTAAAAAAAAGAAAACGAAATGAAATTTACGTCATATTAAAGAGTGTAATTAGCACTCCCCATTCGAAAAGTTTGAAGAAAAAATTTGAAGTCGTTTTTGAGAAAATGGCGTTTGAGCGTTTCTGAAAGTGCAAAAATTTGAGCTAGTTTTCACAGAAAACAGTCGAGTTTTCAAGAAGCATTATGTGATATTATTTAAAACGTATGCACTCATAAATATTATAATGCGAGCAAATTACTGCTAATGTTAACGACGTGAGAGAAGTCCAAAAATATAATTTTTGTAATTTCTGAAAAAACAAAAGAATAGAGCAGAATGGCGTTTATGTCATCTTATAAAGTGTGTTTAGCACAATCCCTACCAAAAGTTCAAACACAACATTTAGAGCGGTGAGAAAATCTTTTCTTAATTTTTTTTAAATTGCACCAATTGCAAGCAATAGCGCGCGAAAACTACTAAAATTTAAAAAACAATGCATTACTCTAATGAAACAACAAATTATGGACAGCAAATTTTATTTAAATAAAAAAGTCTCTTTCTTTAATTCTGTTGAAAGAAAATCCCAAAAAATCAAACTTTTGAAATTTCCGAAAATTTAGAGTTAACTGTGAAAATCGGCCTAAGCCACATTTATAATTGAGTTTTACTTTATTCTTATAAGACATTTTTAAGACAACATTTTGAGCTATTTTTGAGAAAATTTTGAAAATCATCCGGGGAGCTTCATGTAAAGTACCTCCAAAAACTAATCCATGAATTTCAAAATCGCAGAGCGTCGACGCAGGACAAATGGACAGGAGTATATTTAATTTAGAAAGAAATCCTTTGAATGGGTTAGGCACTAGTGTTGTTCACTTACACTGAACGTTTTGAAAAAAAAAAATCGGTATCAGGGTATTCTGTATTTCCTGTATTTCCGTTGAAATCTTGAAATGGAGCGGGGTAGGGCAGAGCGGGGTTGAGCAGATCAGGCTATGTCTGGAAAGATTAGGGAGAGGAAACACTATACACAGAATGCGTTACTTTTCCTCCCTAAATATAAGACAAGTAAAAGGATTTGATTTCAAACTTCCCGTCCGGTTTAATCGTACGGGTTTGTACTAGTAAATCAAATTCGTATTATGTCAACAATATTTAGAACTAATAAAGAAGTGGTAATTAGATACTCACATCCAGGGAGACGTAGGGCACTGGGAAGGTCTGCGCCGGCGGTTGCTCGTCGGGCATGTAGCGGTAGAACTCCTGGTCGTCCTTGTACCACTTGACGGAGTAGAGGCGCGCGCCAGCCAAGTCGTAGCGGCACCATAACGTCACTGGATCCCGTAAGTCGGCTACCGCCGGCACGGAGAGCTCTCGGATCACTGGTTTGCGCGCCGCTGCAACACACACACACACAACAAACGTGCAAATTACTCTCCTTTCACGTCATTGTGATTTTTATCAACCATATGATCGTCACTTAACAAACAATATTTCATATCCACAAAACAAGAATGATACGGGAAACCAAGAACGTGCATATGAGAGCGTAGCGTGTTCCGCGGGCGGAGTCAGTATTTACTTGGCTGTCCGGGTGACGCCGCGTCCATGGCGAAGGTGCCGACGTTTCGGTCGCAATTCTGCGACCTTCCTCAGGGCGTAAGGAAGCCTTCGCCATGGACGTGGCGTCACCCCGACAGTCAAGTAAAAAAGTCAATGCATATATTTTAACTATACAAGAGTCTCAGCGTAATTATTATTGCAAACATTTATGGCGTGAAGGGGAATGGAAAATCACTTTTTTGACCATGAGCATTTGATCGAAAATCGCTTATAATAAAATTATGATAGATAATGTGAGAAATGTGAAATTTCCCTGGTTTCTGGGAAAGCCATTGTGTCCTTGACTTTGGCAGGCACACGTCTTGCTGCAGCTGCAAAAGAGTTTTTGAAGATTTGGCAAACACCTCTGTTAGACGTAGCTTAACAATCAGGGCAAAATGACAGAGTCCGGTTGACATATTTTTTAGTTTACCGCCTTCTTCAGAAAATAAAGTATAGTAACCGTTTACTGAAAATTGGCGATTTCAACCGAAGAAACTCTTATTGACAGAAAAAGTAAGACGAAAGTATTGTTCCTACATATAGCCAATTACTTCCATAAACACGTTTTGTAAACCGAATCCATGGTTTGTTGGTCCTTTTAAGGGTGAGCACTGTTCGTTAACTCTTGTGTAAAACACTTTTCATTTGTTCACGACAGATCTTGTCCGAAGTAACAAACAACAAGGCATTTTTAATGTTAATAATTTTCTGATAAACCTTTTGTAGAATGCATACCAAATCATACTAGTTGCCAAAGATGCCCTGTTTCCAAAGATGAATCGTGGACAAAAATAATTCTCGAGTATGTTCGAAAAAATCAAAACCGGATCCATAATATATAACTTCAAAACAGACGACATAAGAGGACAAAAGAAGACGCACTTGACAGATATTGTGAGCGCGTACATTTTCCCAGGTTATATTCATTATTACGTGTTACGCCTGGTAATCTGTATAAATATTTCTATAAACTGACTTAAAATTCATATATTGAAGCTTTCTTTGCAAAATGTTATTCATAATTAGACATCTTTTCAATTTTTCTTTCAAAGTTAATTTCAATAACTCGTTAATTGTGTGCACTGCAAATATCGTGGCTATTGTTTATTTGGAAATATATGTGGATATTTTTCTGCAACTTGATTTCTTTGACATAACATTCTTTAAGGTATTAAAGCTTTACAAGTTTTGAAATCAATAAATTTATTATCTTTAAATTTTTTTATTGGACTGCATCAAAAACATATTCCCTGCGTTAATGGCACTTACAAATTTACATATAAACATAGCGTTAAGCGTTCTCTGGACAAAGTTTAATTCTGATTCGCTTGCCAACAAACCGTGTATCTTTCTTTTCAGCGTCAACATGTGCACGAATAGACTTAGAAGAATGTTTGCTAAATCATGCTCGTTCGTGGTCTGAACTAGCGAACTAAATATCGTAATATATGGACATTTTTAGTATTCAAATATTTCCGTTTTTTTATTTTCTAGCTTGTAAATACGAAAGTAAAATATACAGCAGTGGAGAACAACAATTATTAATGTGGCTGAAGGTGCTAGTGGTGTTGGACACATTGACCGCCATTTGATCATTATTCAAAGAGCGGTTTTCTCTATGTTTTCTATATCCTGTGCTTTTATTGTACTCTGCATTGCGTTTAATGTGTTCAAAACCAAATCGTTTAAAACTAGAATTCCAGACTTTTGACAGCTTAGTGACAAGTAGCAACGGATGAAATTTCTGCTATTCACATAAGCCATAACTCCTATAATTGGGATAATTAAAATCATAAACGAATGTAACGATGAGAAAGAAAGATAATTGTAAAGATTAAACAAGACTCAAGTTCGTCTGGTAGTTGATATTCGTGGTTGTTCGTTGAAAATGTGAAATAAACAAAATATTCTTATGGAACAACTATGCAATTAAAGAACTCATCAAACATCTCGGAGAGTAGTTTATATCACCTGTGGAACAGTGAGCATTCATTCCTGAATGCTAATTGTAACGGGTGACCACATTATGTGGATGTGTTATCTGTGCTTTCCATTGGAATTACTGAATGCAAAATTATGCGTATCTCGCGGTTAAAAACTGCAAATGACATCTACCTTTTATAGTAATTTTTAGGATAATAAACGATTTTCCACTTTCATGTCAAATATATCTCTTGTAACCATCGATGGGAAATGTTACAACAGGTCATTGCCTCTGGCGACACCAGATCGTTTGGCACGTTAAATGTCATTTTGATGATATTTGTATGCTTCACTTCCATCAACGTGACGGTGGATTATGAATTTATGGAAAAAGTAGTTGAACAAAGAGTGCCTTGGCAGAGGCAATATTTACGAGTTGGGAATGAAAACATTGAACGAAAGATTCTATAAATTATTATATTTAGAATTATTTTCTCCGTCAAAAATTATTACTCCACGACGTTCTTTTTTCCTTTTTGGAAAAAAGTGGCCGTGTATTGAAATAATGATACGGAAAGATTAGCGACGCTTTCATGTTACAGACTTGTCCGCTTCCCACAAAAGAACGAATCATCCTGCAGATCAGCCACGGTCGACATGCGAGCTCTCAGAGCCGCGTAACACCTGCTTACTCATCCGCTCTCACCTCATTGCGAGCGAGCTTCCTCGCACAGGCGCGAGGCGCGCTGGCAACGCTGCGATCAGCCGGAACTTGTGCCGAAGTTCCAGAGCGTGCGATGCTGGGAGGGGGAGGGGGAGGAAGCGGCGCTAGTCATTTCGCGGGCAAAGGCTCCGGAGAATGGGCAGCCGCGCTGCGATGCTGGGCGCCGGGCGGAGAGAGGGCAGCGAGAGTGGAATGAAGGGCGAGAGGAAATACGGTAGAAGGGAGGGAACAGGAGCGAAAGGACAAGGGAGCACGACAGGGAGAAGGATAGACGAGCGAGAGGATGAGTGAGCGATAAGGTAAGCGAGAGAAGTGGCAAGAGAGAGGGCAGGCTAGCCAGAGGATAGAGCGGAAGGTTGGACGAGGAGAGGATGTGCGAGGGGGAGGATGGGCGAGGGGAGGATGGGCGAGGGGAGGATGGGCGAGGGGAGGATGGGCGAGGGGAGGATGGGCGAGGGGGCGAATGGGAGAGGGGAAGGATGGGAAAGGGAGAGAATGGATGAAGAGATTGAGCGAGGACTGGCGAATTGGAGAACGGGTGAAGAGAAGAAGGACGAACGAGTGAGAGGATGAGCAATAAGGAAGGGTGAGCCGTAGGAGGAACGAGGTAGAATCAGTACAAGCAGAAGAACGAGCGGGAGAGGACGGATGAGACATAAAACGTGCGGGAGATACGTCAAAAGAGGAAGGGCATAACAGAAGATGAGCGTGAGATAGGGCTGGTATAAGAAAGCACGGGTGAGAGAGAGGAGGGGCGTGAGAAGACGGACATGAGAGAACGAGCGGGAGAGAGGACGGGCATGAGAGAGGACAGATGAGGAGAGTGGACGGACGGAAGAGAGGACGGACTGGAGAGAAGACAGAAAGGAGAGAAGACACACGGGAGAGAGGACGGAATTGAGAGAGGACGGACGGGAGAGAGGACGGACGGGAGAGAGGACGGACGGGAGAGAGGACGGACGGGAGAGAGGACGGACGGGAGAAATGACGGGCGTGTGAGAGGACGGATGAGTGGGAGGTAAGGCGAACAGAAGATAGACAAGCGTTCGGATGGGCGACCGGGTGGATGGGCGAGTCAGTTGAACTCACGGGTGAATGGGCAGTTAGTTCGAGAGGAACTCCGAGAGCGTGGTCGGGGCGCAGGGCAGGGCTGGGGCAAAGGCGAGGGCGTGAGCGTGGGCGAGCGGGCGAACATATGAACGTGCTGGCGAGGAAGTGCGCTGGCGCATGCTTGGCTGGCGACTGGTGTGAGCGAGGGGAGCTTGCGGCTGGAAAGGATCATGCGCGGGAGGCAATATTCGGGGCGGCGAGGAGCGACGGGAGCGCTGGCGAGGAAAGGAAGCGCGCGTGGGCGAGTCGCGTTCCGAGAGAAGGCGGGACGACAGATTTCAGACCGCGTCACGTGACCCGGCTGGTATCGTACGGAAAGCTTCCTATCGTTGCTGAGCGTTTTATTGTAATTTGAATGAGGGCGAACGGGTGGTGCCACCTATTTGGTTAATTGAATCGTTTATTTCAGAAACCCGTCACACGTCAAAATCTAAAACTCGCGTTAGCGACGGATTATTGTTCCAAGAAGATATACACATCCTTTAGTGCATATTTATATGAAAAAATTTTCATTTATCAACTACTTTAATATATAAAAAATATTTTGAAATCTGAAAAATTGGAAGAATTTTTCTTAATTTTCTCCAAATGAGGAATTTGGCGTTTGATGGGTTTCTGAAATAAACGATTCAATTGAGGTTAAGACATATGTTTAAAATTTAAATTATAATTTAGGGTTTTTATAGCACAAAAAATTAATTTAATAAAATCGAAAAATTAATAGGAATAACTCTAGCCTGTCGTCATTTCTTCATTCCGTTGTTTGGCCGTGTCAAACCTTTAAGAACGTCCTGGCAAGGAAGCATGTGAGAGTGTGAGGTTCGGATCAGCGGTTCAAAAATAGCGAGTTCAATTATTTCATTTTCTTAAATGCATAGAAAGGCGAGACTATATTAACGAAATTTCCAGCAGTCGTTTGAAACACGTATCGCGTAACTTAGACAAAATCAGTAATTATAGTTATATGTGATCCATTTCATTATTAAATTAAGGGGCATAGTGTTGTTTCCTGCTCAAGTCTACTACAATATATACGTATGTTCAAATCTTAGTGAATATAAAACCCTTCAATTAAATTTTCAGAATAGTGTCGAACTCTGTGTTTACAGTAAAAAAATGATCGTAGTGTTCTAGAGTTTGTATCCTCCCACGTTTCATTAGTCTTCGAGAATAAAATTGATCGATATAAAATAATGTTTCGGAGGGTTTTCAATAGTCCGCATAGTGTGCGTATAGAACTTCCCTAACTTTTCTACAGCCCTGTCCGCTAAAGCGTGATAAAATGGCAAGGATATAGCAAGTTACCATTTAGTTAATTAAGTAGTGTTTTTTCTAATCACTAATGTTTTCGAGTATATGATTTGAAGTAAAGTATTGAAACTTTTTTTAATTTTTCAATTAACATTTTAATTTATTATTGCACTTTTTAATACATAACGAAATAATGACGCTTCAATAGAGAAGCTTAAAAAGGAACAAAGAGAGGAAAAAGGAAATTAACAGGTCAGGAAGCAAAAGGAACCCAGACAATAGGTGTATACTGAGAACGAGGAAGAGTTTCTAAGAAAGTTTGGGAGGAGAGAGAGAGAGAGAGGGAGGGAGGGAGGAGAGAGGGAGGGAGGGAAGAGAGTGGGAGGGAGGGAAGGGAGAGAGGGAGGGAGAATAGAGGGAAGGAAGGTTGAGAGGGAGAGAAGCGAGAGAGGGAGAGAAGCGAGAGAGGGAGGGAAGGGAGAGAGGAGAGATGAGGATGAAGGAGAGAGAGAGGGAGGATGAGACAGGAGGGAGGAGAAGGAGATGAATGGGGTCGGGAGTACCAGCTGTACATCCAACCACAAGAGGCAGGAGCACACCCCAAACACACTGTCGGTCAAGCGCCGGGCGCTGTATCGCCGTGCCACGCGGACAGAAGCGAATCCCGCGGGGACAGGCGCTTCAGAAGGCGACTCGGGGGCGAGCAGCGCGGCCCGCGCCTGCACAGCCCGGCTTTCGCGCCGAGACAGCCCGGCTTCCACCGCGCGCCGAACACGCCCTATTGCCACTATTGACGGAGCACTCGGGTGTCGCAATTAATCCCAGTTTACGTTTACGATTTCCCCGAAGACGAGAACAGCTGAAGCACGAGCCCCGCTATGGCAATCGGTCAACGCGCCTGATAGCGCAGCGCACCGCCCGCCGGCACTATTACGCACCGTGTTTGGACACGTGATGGCTGACCTGGCTGCGGGTCGGACGCGCCAGGCCAGGCGGTAAATGCGTTCATCTCCTTGTTCCCCGCCGTGTTTACGTCGGTAATAAATGGTTGATCCGCCGCGACTGCCTTTCGGAGTGCAATACTGTGTCTTACATCCGGGAATCGATTTTGGAATAAAGGAGAACACTGCGGGGTGGTGGAGATAGACGAGAATTATTCACACGCGATCGCATTGATGGAGGGTTGATGGCAATAAATGGGGATGCCATTGTACGAATGGTGACTTCACTACTGTGCATGTTATAATACACTTTAAGTAAATAAACCATTGAAAATATTTTTCTAACTCTAGTATATTTCTATTTTAACATGTGCCCTTGAACTGAGAGTGTTCTAATGAGCTTTTTCTTTAATTATTTGCAACATATTTGACATCTTTTTTCATTTTCAATATTGGCCTACGCTCTGTTGTGAACAATAAATTTAATTTGAAATAATATCTATTTCAATGTACAGCATTTTGTTTTCTTTTATTGTGAATAATATTTATTATACAAGCATTTGTATTTTGTTCCTCCTTAACAACGTTATGTATACCTCCTTTTTAATCAAAGTTAAAATACAAAATAACACTCGTAACATTCGTCACTAATGTACGTAGTGGAGTCTGGCAGGCCTCTAATTTACTGTTTGAATCTGTTTTGTGAATTGAAGCATGAAGTGAAGTTACTAGCTATCGAAAGAACGTGTCGATCAGAGGGATAATGCACACAAAAAGTTCTGTTATATCTCCCGATTCCAAGCAGAAACCAATAAATCGATGGAGCTTCTCCCTGGCCAGCAACTGCGAATAAATCCCGAAAAACAGTTGCACGCTTTGTTCGCTTTTATCGTTCGTTTTGCTGTTGCGCGCACCTTACTGTTTCTGTACGTTCTATATGTTCTATACGTTCTAACGTTCTATACGTTCTAACTGTTCTATACGTTTAATACGTATCTATACGTTCTATACGTTCTAACTGTTCTAATAACGTTTCTAACGTTCTATACGTTATACGTTCTAACTGTTCTAATTACGTTCTAACGTTTCTAATAACGTTCTATAGTTCTAACTGTTTTCTACATACGTCTAATATGTTTGTGTTTCGAAATAGGACGTCTAATCTTTGTTTTCATACCAAAAATACACTAAATAATTCTTTGCAAGAAATAAAATGTGAATAATTTTTCCAATTTCCCTAGCTAACCTTTCTATCATTTTTCCACTTTAGTCAGAGCACTGAAAGAGAAGCGGATCTGTAATGAAAAGAATCAGGTAAGTTTAATTCAAGGATTAACTTTTACGTTTTATTATATTAGGGCTTTACATAGCGCAATGAGTTTGAATTTATGCAAAAACTTATGTTTCATTTAACAATATTATTCATATGATTTCATCCGTTTAATTACATATTGAATGACAAAAAGGCTTCAATTTCTCTGTGTCATTTGCAAAGAAACAGACCATACTATATTTAGTGTTATAATTTGTTTTGCATTATATTGTTCCCTTAAATTTTAACTTAAAATCTAAGTGATGCAAAGGAAGTAACTAAAAAAAATGACACTAGAATCCTAGTAGGAAACATGACAACTATCGTAGTAGTGAGCTAGCTATCTAGTATTTTTTCTTTAATTACATTCATGTATTAAAATACAATACACTACGTGTATAATACATTAGATAACGATTAATATGAACTTAAAATACAATAACAACCACTGTTTTCGTAAATTCTCATGTTCTTGTTCCATGCTATAATAACCCATTCTATTGTTGACATCGCGAAGAAACCACATAGGGTGCATCTCTACTCATTGTCAAGGGTTTCACACAGGCCATTAACCGGCGGTTGGTGCAGGTGGTCTGTCCTATTCTTCCTGTCTTAAGGGAAAGAATAGGGAAGGAGAGATTACCACGAGTCATACCCTGCTGAGGAGGCCGTAACATCACAGGCGCAGCTCACATGACACAGGTTTGCGCTGGTGATTATTATGCATTTTTCAATTCTGTAGCATTGAGCGTTGGTATATGATTCCCAACAGTAAGTTTTCTTGTTCGTCTGTGGCGGTTAACATTGGAAAATAGACACAAATAAATGTATCTGAAATAACAGGTATGGATTGCGGCGGCGAGGGACACTCGCGCTTACGAGACGTACGCGCAGTGGTGGTTTGGGGCCTAGGCAGGCATAATTGACTTGACATTCATGCCTTAATTTACCGTGGTGAGACTCGGGGTCATCAAGGCCGCTCTTCCGTCTGACACGCAACATTTTAGCTACGCTCCTTTCACCACCTACGCAGAGAAGGAGTACTTTCTTGGGCCGACGAAACAGGCGCCTTTGAAAATTTAGCTCAGAGGATTCATGTAGGACTAGCAGGATCTTTTAACATGCAAGTGAAACTGCTAACAAGGAACAGCCAGCTTACTGCTCTCGAAGAAGAGCAGCGAAGGATTATTTCGCCTTTAAAATTCACGGCTTCGTTCGGGTTTGAAGCCACGAACTTGGGTATAACAGTACGCTACGCTACCGTTACACGCATCGTCGCCGCTTACACATTAGGCTATTAGAAGAGGGCTTGCCTGTCCTGGAGTAACGGCCGCAAAGGGGACGGCTAAACGGTGGCGTATCCGAATCTGGCCAGCCCGAAGCCGAGCGCACAGAGGGAACTTGGATTGGCCACGTAACTGTAGGACTATCTTCACTCTGGATTTATTATTGTACTGCGATTATATGCAATTCTGCCCCTCGCAGCGTATCAAGGCTGTTCACGGTTTCATGCCCAATGGGGGTGTTGAAACGTCAGCCATAGGTGATGTCGCAATGGTACGTTCAATCTCAAGCTTAGATGACAACTGCGAAGAGTTTGCTAAATTACATATAACTGTACACGTAAAGCTTCCCGCGGCTCGATTTCATGAATGAACTTGTCCATTGGCCTTGAGGAAGCTTGGCGACATGGTCAGCGCGAAACGTTCGGCCTCCAGCCAACCGACCGCCGGCGGTCTCCCGGATAGCCGAGTTATTTAATAGTACACACTATTGTCGAAACTCATCTGTCGAGCTTGGGGGGAGGAGCAGTTGAAATGTGTAAGGCAGTAGAATGTAGCATATAACGTTTTGTAGTGTTTGGGGGTTTATGCGGGGAGGCCAGAAGGCTTATTAATAAAACAGGGGTATATGCAGATCGTGGTAAAAAAATAGAGTAAATGTTTTTATTTATAAAGATGGTAATGATGCAATGTAAATATGCACATAAAAGGTGAGCTCGAATAAATAATCTGAGTGATGGTTTGACACACAGAAGAGAAACTGTGATTGTTTCAGTATGCCCGTGTTTGGTTAGCGGAGAATAAAACGAGAATAGGAAAATAGAACATTTCATAAAAACCAATAACTTATTGAAAATTACAACCAGCTGAATGAAGAGAAATATAACATTTCGGTCGAGTTAATTCATTTCTTTGTTTTAAGTGTTATCAAGTAAGAATTTTAAAATATTTGCTCAAACGCGTCAGTGCTTTATTTTTTGTGCAATATATTCATATTCTCAATTGTAATAATCAGTGATTGGGTACGACATAGTTTTAAGAGAAAGATTTTTAATAGTATTTTACTAGTAAGAATGCATATTTAGGATAAAAAAAGGTTATGCCAAAACATTTATTTAATTTATTTTAGGTACTCGTTAGAAACAGTTAAAGACATTAAAACCACTGTTTTTCTTGTAGCAATTAAGAACCATTTTAACGTACTTGTAGACACTTTAGATTACAACACAACAAATAATAATAGTTTCTGATTTCTTTTTATAATTAGTTAAGTTAATTTATCGAAACAATAATTTAAAATTAAAGATAAAATATTTCAAGTCCTTATGATTCAAAGTTTTCATATATATCGTTTTAATGCCAAAAATATTGTAAAAAGAAAAATGATTTGTATGAAGTGAAATGTTTAGTTCATAAAATTAATCACATAGTAGATTCAACTAAATGAATACAAGTAGTAGCATCTTTGGAAGAACTAAGTGGTTTCGTTACGTTCACGAAACTGCTGTTTAAACTAAACACAGGACTAATGCACCTGCAGTTATGTTCACTAAACAGGTGGTCACCCGGTCGAACGGCATCTTTGTGAAGATCACTAACCGAATCGTTGTGTTGAATAAATACATTGTGTCAACTTTACTAAACAATTGCAGTAAAAAATAACTAAACCGAAACGTGAAAGGGAATACTTATTCCTTCAACGCAGATGGCAATGGGGTTCTAGAGCGGCCGTCCATCCTACGCTCCCGTGGACTGCTTCCTTAACTTGATTACCTGACAGACGCTAGCCAAGCAGAATAGATATGCTGGCCGATAAAACGATTTGGGCTTACGCAACGTTATTTCTACCGGATCAGTTTAAGAATATAACACTAATTATTTAAATTAAAAATACAAATACTTAAGCACGCCATTTATAAAAGCGTATAATTCGACATAGAGCGTTGATTCTAGCACATCACCAAGGGACTATAACGCTTTCGACCATTGGTCACGTGGCTGAGAAGCGCTTTTTACTATACTGTAGTGTGACAACATGAACGATCCTTCACCGATGATTTTATCCTACGAAACCAGTATAGCACTTTTTGACAAATCCATTTGTTTATTCATATTCATTCAATTGTTATGATTTACTAAAGCGAAACTAAATCTGTTGAGTGAATCTTACTAAAGGAATGATTGTATTTACTATATGATTGCTTACTAAACATGTTTTAGAAATTCTAACTACAACATTTCTCTCAATGTGAAAAAAATCTAACATATATTATTGAAGTAGCTAAAAGGGTACATATTTTAATACATATTTTGCTTTGTTTTATTAATTAACAAGAGCTTGTAACCTTCCTTGGTCTTGCTTTCCAGTACGGTGCGGCCCGGATTTGATTTCCCGGTCGAGCCAAGACCTATTTGTGTACGTTTTCCTTGCCATGCCCACATATGTTTTCTGTGTGTTTAAAGGAGAAAATTCACTTTCTCAGGTTGAAGAATACGGCGTGAGGATGTCAACGTGCACACGTACCCTATGGCCACGAGGCAGGGTCGTCGCCGTAGGCCTGAGCCTGTTCACAGGGCTGCCACAAGTACAATACATACACAATATCATACACACTCATAGACATACGCACATACATACATACATACATACATACCGCAGCAATGCACGCATACACAACTAAACACATACATACATATCTTTTTTAGGTACAATAGAAAATTTAATTTTAGTAAACAATACGCACTTCGTTCTGTAGCACACCAGTTCGTACTTGCGATTTCTATACTCAAATTTCTCCTTCTAAATATTTTCGTTTCGCATTCACAGAGTCCTGTTGGGGCCCCCCTCAAATAAGCGCTCACCACTTCGACTCTGGTGCGCTATCGCGACCGACAGGGGCAGCCGAAAATTGCATAGGACATCCTAAATACTCAACGGCCACGACATTCTCGGAAACAAAGCAGTACAATCGACCTGCGACATAACACAAACAAGCACAGGTGAACAAAACATAAGCTGGCTTCACATTGGTTCTCGCGACCTCTCGTATTACGCAATACTGGAAGAGGACATCAATGAGTGCGATCACGTCAACTGCTCGGAATTATCACTGTTAACCTATATGCTAGCCGAGTTGAGGAGAGGAACGGTTTATAGTAAGCGACTGATATTAATTCAGTGAGTCATTTACACAGTTATATTCGACAATCGTCCCAGCAACGGTTTTAGGTAAACTTATGAAAAAAAAGGCTGAACCCCAAGATTTATCAACAATGAGCCCAGCCCATCAAAAAGTTACTCCCGGGGGCAGAATTGCCGGGCGGGGCAGCGCTGGTGCCCAGCGCCGCACTTTGACATACGAGCGCTCCGCAGCGGCGGCATAGCAACTTGTACTCTAATGGGGCGCACATCCCCGGTGACGCGTGATACATCTGCCTCGGCGCACAACGCGCGAGGGGACGGGCGAGGGGGTGTTGGAGAAAAGGGTGGGCGGCGGGGGCTGGCGTGGGGGCGAGCCTGGGGGTAGGGCAGGGGGTTGGGGCAGGGGTGGGCAAGGGGTGGGCAGGGGGTGGGGGCGGGGGTGGGGCAGGGGGGGGGCAGGGGTGGGGCAAGGGGGCGGAGGTAGGGGGCGGGGTAGGGGGCGGAGCAGGGGCGGGGCAAGGAGCGGGGCAGGGGGCGGGCCAGGGGGACGGGGCAGGGGGGCGGGCGAGGGGCGGGCGTGGGAAGTGGGCGTGGGCGTGGGAGTGGGAGTGGGCCGTGGGGCCGAGCCAGGGTGCGGGTGAGAAGCGGGCGACGGGAGCGCGTCGGAGTCGAGCGAGAAGGATGGGCGATGGGTTGGCCGTGGGGGAGCCAGGGAGCTGTTAGGGGGCAGGCGAGGGGCGTACCCAGGGGGCGGGTGAGGGACGTGCTGGGAGCGGGCGCGATACGGCATGGAGTGGGGCGTTTGTGTGGGGCGTTAGCGTTGGCGTAGGCGTGGGTGTTGGCGTGGGCGTGGGCGTGGGGTAAGACTGGCGCAGTGAGGGGCGGGCGCCGGGCGGCGCGGCGGATCGTGCGGGAAGGGTGGGCGCGGGGGCGGGCGTGGGTTGAGTTTTAGGGGGCGGGTTGAGGGGGCGGGGCAGGTACAGCGCGGGAAAGACAAGCGGGGGGCGGCAGCGATGAATGGGTGGGGGTGGGGCGGGGCGTGAGGGAGGGCATTTGTCCGGGGGCGGGGGCGAGGTGCGGTGAGGACGACGCGGACGGGAGACTTGAAACGTGGACACGCGGCGGGGGCGGGACGCGGGGCGCTGGCACGGTGGCGGGGCGGGCGCGGCCAATGTGGGCGGGAATCGTCATGGGTGGGTGGAGGGGCAGTCCGGGGACGGGCGTGGAAGCTTGTGGCGGGCGTGTGGGGAGGGGGTCGGGGGAAGGACATCCGAGGGCGCGCGCGCGAGTGACACAGGCTAAAACACAGCCCGGCGGGCTGCGGACGGCGGGTGTGGGGCTGTGCCACGGGTCCGCACTGACCCCTCTCGACGTACATACGTTGTCGCTCATGCGGGTGCACAGGCGCCCTTTTCATGCTGCCTTTAGTAGGGAAGCCAAACACTGACGGTAGTTCAATATGATAATACCTCAGGGGGTTCGTCCAATTCGTCTTCTATTTGTTAGTGGCCGTGTTCTGACTGCGCTCTATGCGCTTCCGCTATGTTTTCCCGGTAATGACGCTATTTTTAGGCACATGGCTGCGACAGCAGTGTGTTCAAGCTGCTCCGTAATATCGCTCTCGCAGATTAGCATGTTCGTGACCTGTTCTTTATTTTCGATTACAATTCGTTTTTAATTTAAAAGCAGAGACGCAAAACCTATTTTTCTACGAAAATAACGTAGCAAAATTTAGAATAAATTATTATATTATTTTTGAAACAAATTAACATGCAATTTGTTAATTCAACAAACTATTTAAGACTATGCTTCGTGTCTCTGCCTAGAGCCAGAACAGAAGAAGTTAGTTGTATTTACCGTTACAATTTAGAATTTGAGAGGATCTTGGAGAAAAAATGCGACATTCAAAATTTCACAAGGGGCCAGATAATGATGGATACTATAATCAATGTCAAGGCCAATACATTTAACCTTCATGAGATTAACACTATTTGTGGTTTATTTTTAACCAACTTTCATGCCACAGTTAATCTCTTTCTCCGTGGTATAACGTGTCTACTCTGCTGTCAGCACAGGAGTGAATTTCATGCAGGAAGCCGCCATGTTGATGTGCGATCACAGAAGTCTGACCCTCTACTTATCACGATCGGTCTCACCTGTGGGCATTGCTGAACGCTTGAAATTACCGCACCAACAAACTCCACGAACCACCAGTTGGGACTTCTTCGACTTAGTAAATTTCAAAGCTACTGCACAGCCTGTTGGCTAATGTGTAATATTTGCAAACCGTATAGGCAATCAAAATGTGCATCTAATTGAGTTTTGCACGAGATTCTGTGTTGACGACGACCGTTAAGCATTCAAGCCACATATGAGAAAGAATCACCGGGATGCCTAGTAGAGTGCAAATTATGCGTACATCGCCTGTCAGTAAACATCGGTTGTAGGTCAGTGCGAGCACTTAATTTTTAATCGTCTAAGATTTTTTTTCGCCTAAGTAAGTAATTTGTTTCATTGATTCTTTTGCGTTTCGCTTACATGGCAGATGAATGCTAACATTTTTGTGTTGAACTGCTTGTCAAAAAGCTTGGGAAGACGATAATTTTTGAGGTCCC
>BOPP01000031.1:6364288-6391264 GCA_017312745.1 Gryllus bimaculatus
GGGGGAGGGGGTCGGGGGAAGGACATCGAGGGCGCGCGCGAGTGACACAGGCTAAAACACAGCCCGGGGGCTGCGGACGGCGGGTGTGGGGCTGTGCCACGGGTCGCACTGACCCCTCTCGAACTAATACGTTCGCTCATGCGGGTGCAGGCGCACCTTTTAATGCTGCCCCTTTAGTAGGGAAGCCAAACACTGACGTAGTTCATTGGATATCACCTCAGGGGGTCGTCCAATTCGTCTCTATTTGTTAGTGGGCCGTGTTCTGACGCGCTCTATGCGCTCCGCTATGTTTCCCGGTAATGACGCTATTTTTAGGCAACATGGCTGCGAAGCAGTGTGTTAAGCTCGCTCCGTAATATCGCTCTCGCAGATTAGCACCTGTTCGTGACCCTGTCTTATTTTTCGTTACATTCGCTTTTTATTTTAAAAGAAGAGACGCAAAACTATTTTTCTACGAAAATAAGTAGCAAAATTTAGAATAAATATTATATTATTTTTGAAACAATTAAATGAATTTGTTATATTTCACAAACTATTTTAAAGATATGTTCGTGTCTCCTAGACAGAACAGAAGAGTTAGTTGTATTTACAGCTACAATTTAGAATTTGAGAGAATCTGGAGAAAAAATGCGACATTCAAAATTTCACAAGGGCCAGATATGATCGATAGTATAATCAATGTCAAGGCCAACACATTTCACATACATGAGATTACACTATTTGTGGTTTATTTAACCAACTTTCATGCCACAGTTAATCTCTTTCTCCGTGTATAAACGTGTCTACTCTGCTGTCAGCAAAGGAGTGAATTCATGCAGGCAAGCCGCATGTGAATGTGCGGATCACAGAAGTCTGACCCTCTATCTAATACACGATCGGTCACACGTGTGGGCATTGCTGAACGCTTGAAATTACCGCACCACACCTCCACGAACCACCAGTTCTTGGGACCTTCTTCGACTAGTAAATTTCAAAAGCTAACTGCACAAGCTCTCGTTGGCTAATGTGTATATTTGCAAACCGTATAGCAATCAAAATGTGCATCTAATTGAGTTTGCACGAGATATCTGTGTTGACGACGACCGTTAGCATTCAAGCCACATATGAGAAGAGAATCACCGCGGATGCATAGTAGAGCAAATTATGCGTACAATCGCTGATCAGTAAACATCGGGTAGGTCAGTGCGAGCAATTAATTTTAATCGTCAAGATTTTTTTTCGCCTAAGTAAGTAATTTGTTTCATTGATTTTCTTTTGCGTTTGCTTACATGGCAGATGAATGTAACATTTTTGTGTTGAACTGCTTGTCAAAAAGCTTGGAAGACGATATTTTTGAGGTCCAGTAAACGTTATTAAATGATTCGCAGTTAAAAAATTATTTGTTTTAAATATTATTGAAACATTTTTATGAATTTCCCAATGACATTATAACTTTTACATCGATCGACAAATACATCGATTACCTAAATGTCACAACACAAATATAACGTGAAATTTGATTTACAAAACAGTTCAATCTCTGATTGGTCTTAACATTTATAATGCATTTGACTATTAATAAGGGTAATCCAAATTTTGAATGTCAGATCCCTATCGACATCTCTCCTGACGTCCAACGGTCGGTCCCAAGATTGCGAGTCAGTTTGATTGTGAACTGCCTAGTGGTAACATCGTGTGCCGCTTCGTATGGGAAAATTATACGGAAAGTTATCTGATAAGCTTCTTGGCAATGTCACGTAGTTGCGTTTCTTATATTGCCCCTTTTTTGTATATCTTACAAGCAAAATACCCAGCGTTGTCTGGTTTCTTCATGGCTAATAGACTTCTCTTCTTGACTAATAGAGTATAATGTATTTATTATTGTATGCATTATATAGTGTATGTTATAGCGTGGTAATTCCTCCCCTCTTGTTACCTGGTATCACTTCTATAAATTTCAACACATCCACACGCACACACACTCTTTTGCATAAACAACAGTTACGCCAACTATTCAGGCCAACTAGTATATGTTACTCTACCAGCTTCATGGCAAGGAAAGAGTGGAGAAGGCAAAGATCGAAACCAGAGATTTTTATGCGTAGGTTCTGAGAATCACTTCCTGTATTCCGAGAATCACGTATGCGTGTATGCCTGACGAAGGAATGAATCTCTCACTAACTACTGTTTGAAACTAAATACTCAGAATCGGAGAAAACAGAGAACATTAATTTTCTTGATTCTTTGATAGCAACAGAAAAAGGAAATGTTAATATTATTTATAAAATATCTTAGATAACAAGCCTTGATTTTGATGGTTTCATTAAATTAAAAAAAAATGGTCGTTTTTTCATGCGATTCTAAATAAAGGTAATCAAAAGGATGTTAACCCGTGACCTTCTCTATCTAATTAAGAATCTCATATATTATTTACATATCACTCTCTCTCTCTCTCTCTCTCTCTCTCTCTCTCTCTCTCTCTCTCTCTCTCTCTCTCTCTTTCTCTCATACTACATTAAACACTTCGTTAGCAAACCGAAAGATCTCATACCCCTTTAGGAATAAGTAAACAAATACACAGAAATGTGTTTAAAATCGTCCCAGATTATTACAGGCAACGTTCCAAGCAGGCGCCGCCCACCGTAGTCTATTTTAGGCGAAAGGCCGATGTAAGGTATTGATGGGCGAAATCTTCCCTTGCAATCGAAATAAACACAGTGCGATGGGATCCTACCTGGTATCCCAGCTACGAGTCAACCCAAGAGGCTTTGACTCTAAAACATTTGGATTTCCACACTGGTTTCAAATGTGGGTAGCCTTTTTATGCTGTACGTTAGTGTTTTTTGTTATTTAATTTGCTGTTAATTAGGATTTACAAGAAAAAAAGTCACAAATTAGCAGTTGTCAAGAAAAAGAAAAAAGAATGCCACTCCTTAGCTGCCAAGGAAAATGACAACTCGGTCATTGAACCGGATTAGGTAGCTCAGTACATCAACTAATGTCACTGCAGTGCCTTTGACCGGCCTAGGGTCTAGTCCCGACGGTAGAAGGATTTTTCACACTAGCTCCATAGATAGGTCGAATTCAATCGCTGTCTGGAGGGGAACTCTAGCGGCCGGTTGATCTGATCGGTAGTTTTCCGTGGTTTCCGACTTTTCCGCGGAACAGAACCCTAACAAACGGGTCACGGACCGCGCGTGATATTTCCTTATTCTTCCCTGGCCTAGCCTCACTCCCTTACTTACACTCAACCGTACTTACATACACTACACTACACTACACTACACTTTCACAGATACTGGAAGACCGGTCGTGATATTAAAACTTGTACCGGCTGAGGAGGTGCTCCGCTGATGGCAGATACCTGGTTGAGGGAAACCCCTTTAGCCGACCGTACGTCGGCACCGGATTTCACCATCCTTTGGGGGATGATAACAGCCACCTATCGATTAAAACATATCCACTACACTTACGAGACTAATGACTTTAACAGGTGACGCACCCAGAATCACTTATCAGCCAGTCGTTGGGAAAAACAGATGACAAACCAGAACTTTCTGCTGATCGAGTATGCTCTTCTACTAGCCTCAGGCTCGCGAGTCCTTCACAACATTGTAATGAAATTAATATTCCTTTGAACACAAAATAACATAACCCCATTCATCTTTTATTAGTGCACGACTTCTGACATCGTAACTCAAAACGTTGTATTTGATTTAAATACCAAAGCGCTTGTTATGGAGATTTTTAAATATTTGAACTATTTAATTTATGTCGTGATCCTCAGCCATTCTGTTTTAAGACTTAAAGTATTACAATGTTTATGTTGCATAGACAGTAGTTAGTTTTATTTATCACGATTCATTTGAGACTTTTTTAAGTAACCATTTATAATTTTCTGTACCAAGAAAAACAATATTTCGTAACCAGAATCACATTGATGACCTAAGTCATTTTAAGAAGAATTTATGAATATGCGAGTAAACATGTAAGTCTTCGGTGGTTTGGAGGTTTGTGGAAGGGTGTATGTTTTTGAATAATACCTTCCGCATGTTCTACGGTGGTTCTAACAATAGACTTCATTTACAAAGCTGTTCATTCAGAAACAGCCCCTGTGTTGGGATCACTAAGATTTTCTACTTGTATATACTATTAAAAAAATGGAATTGTTCGAAAGGTGTATCATATCACTGCGTGTACCTTTTCAAAGTCAATGTGAAAGATATATAATCAGTATAAATATTACCGATGTGATCTATCTATCTCCATAAGATGCATCTACTAATTTTATTTGTTTTTTGTATTATTTTTTTATTTTTCTCTGAATATATGACCTTTTTCTATACCATGTCCTGGCTCTGTGAATGACGTTTACAAGGCGTTCTACTGTTTGCCATAGACTGAGTCACGTCAGTATGACAGTTCCTCGTTTAATTTCTCGCATAAAGGTATCGAAGTTATCAGATGTGTATTGAACATTACGTCCCTCTAAGAACTGTCTCGGTACACCAAGGGATAAGTACGAGTTTGTTTGTCGTGGCTCTATCATTCCTGTGTTTTCTCATAATCACAATGCGACGTGTACTCCATGTGTATGACCTAGCATGTAACTAACTTCTGTGTTGGATGTTCGTTGTGCCTCAGTGAATTTCAAGTCTCCACAACGCAATTTAGAAGAAGTGCAAGTAAACTCTGAACTGAGTTACCAACCACATATTGAAGTGTTGTATTGTCACATGGATATTTGTGTCCAATTCCATTAATTTTTTTAAGTTTTTCGATTATTAATATGTGTATGTTGTCATTGTTTCTTATTCTACTCCATCTTCTAGTAAAAACACCGGTTAGGCCCTCAGCTAAGATGCAACAAAAGTGTTTGAGTGTCAGCGCATACTACCGTATTAAATATACAATACACTAGATTTCACCATTTACACTGCTCTGAACACTCTAATTGGACACACAGAATGGATTGCACACATTTTAAAGCAACTCTAGATGAACAAACATTTAATCTCTGGTTAGATTTTGTAAACCACTTTTTTTATTTCTCCACAACCAAGAGTACAGAGCTTCTAATTATCGTGCAAGTATGAACCAAAATAGACTTCAAAGAAAGTGTTTACTTGATAGCGAAGTTATGTAAGTGTTCGCACGCGTGTGCGTCTCGCTTTTTGTTGCCGCAGTCGGCGACCGCAAGCAGCGCGCAATCTGCAGAGACAAGAAGTTCGCAGCCGCAAAGGCCGGGGTGGGGCGGGCGGGCGGGGTTTGGGCGGGCGGGGTCGGGAGCAGCGGTTTATTTAGAGGCGCAATGGAAACGAGAGGGCGCGGAGTGAAATGACGCTGGCCGCGACGGCTGAGTCAGCCCGCAGCGAGGACCTGCCTGTTTCGAAGCCCGCGTTCATCCACCCCGCCCTGCCCCGATCCGCGTCGCACCGCCCGCTCACAGGCCCGCTCCCCACCCGCTCCCCGCCCCGCCCCGCCCAGCTCCGCCTCGTTCTCGCCTCGGCCTCGCCCCGCTTCTATCCAGAGCCGTCCCGCCCGCCCGCCCAGCCCCGTCCCGTCCCGCCTCCGCCCTTCCCGGCTCCCGCCCCGCCCCGTCCCTTCACCGTTCCGGCCCCTACCGTTCCGCCCCGCCCCGCCTCACCTCGCTCTCCAGCTTTGACATTCCCTCCGCCCCAGTGTAGCACCGCTGGCCCCTTAGCACGGTCCCACCACTCAGCCTCTTTCGTCAAACAATTTTCCAACTAGCCATTGCCACTCGTCGACCCGAATTTCACTCATGTCAATCACGCTCCCATTACACCATATAACTGCCCGTCTCGCCATGCGACGCCGGCTCGGACACATTCCTGATCATAACCACGTTTCACTCCTCCATACCACGCAACTCGCCACGTCCCACTCTAAACACCAGAGCCGCCAGTCCCTATCAAACCAAGCAATGCCTAATTGATGCTACTCCTCGCCATGCACAACCCTATCCCCGCGTCGTATGCCCCCGCCACACCCACTCGTCCCTCCAACAATCTTCCCAGCCATTCACGGCTCCGCCCCCGCCACCAACGCCCCCAACGCTTCGCACCCCAACACAATTTCCAAACATGCCAAGTCACTGCACCATTCATACCATGTACTCTCCGCCTCGGTCATGCGACTGCCCGCCAAACACAGCCAACACTTCTCAGCCATTCCACGTTCTCTCCTCGCCGCCTGCTTTCGCACCGCATGCCGCGTCCAATTCCCACCACACCACTCACCCCCGCTCTGCTAAACACCTCCCAACCATGCCTCACCACTTCGCCCGCCTGTCCAGCCAAGTTCACCGTCAACATCGCTAGGCTTCTCCCCATTCCTCCTTGACGTACCTTCCACCCTCCTCTTCGCACTTGCCCTCGTGGTCCCCCTGCACCCTTGCCCAACGCGCGCCCGGGACTTTCGGCCCCTACCACCTCGTTTGCGTCTCCCCTTCCGCGCGACCTCCGCCCTTCGAAGGGCTGCCGAAGGGCTCTCCCCGCCCTGCTCTGTCATTTCACCTTTGTCAATTCGGTTCACTTCTCGCGTGACCGTGTCCGGGTGATAGGGCCGGACAAGTCTAAGAAGCGCGACCTCTTTCAGTTCGCTATTTCCGTTTTCCATTGGTTATCGCTTGCTGCCAACTTTGCCATAACCATGGTTACTATAGTACTTTTCAAGTCTAGTGACCACTCAATCAATGGCTTTTTTAAATCGGCTCTTTTCTGCATCTTCATGCTTCCATTCACTTATTTCCGTCCTTCTTACCCATTCAACAACCTTCAAATGAGGTTTCAAGAAGTGGCTTTATAATCTTTTGGTTCGTTTCTGAACATTTTGGTTCCATATAAACTAAGTCCCCATCGCTAAATTCTATTCCGTTTAAATTTATTATAATATATATATATATTATATATATATATATATGATATATAATATATATATATATATATATATTCTCTGACTTCTGTTTCTATCTAAATTTTCGGTTTCACCATGTCATCTTAAACCATGCCTCTGGGTACATGGTCTCTTTTTTACGAATCGTTATTCTCGAGCACAAATCTCCGGACCCTCGCACAGCTTTCTCCATCCACTCCCCTCCCTCCCGGCGAAATTCCGCCTTCCAGGCTTGAAGCCTGCGCCTTCCTTGAAGTCAGTGGTCTTTAACACCACTGCACCGGCCCGCCGGGAATCCGCCACCCTTTCCCCGATACCCCGTACCCCGCGCGCGACTCCCGCTGTCACCTCGGGCGCCGGGCGGCGCCGTCCCTGGTGCTCCGTCGTGCGTCGGCCGCCGCCGCCCCGCGGCCGTTCGCACCCCGCTGCCCCGCGCCCTCGGCCTCAGGTCGCGTTGCCTCCTCCGTCCCTCTCCCGCACTCGCTGCATCCGCCCGCCCATCTTCTGTGCCCTTTCCCCGCCCCAACCGTCGCGCCCTCAAGGTGTAGTGCCCTCTCCCGCCCCGCAGCATCCCACCGGAAACTCCAACGTCCCGACCCCTCTCCCGTCACGATCTCACCCCCTGCATCCGCCCCCGCCCAACCTTGCCCTTTCCCCGCCCCGCCTCGCGACCCTCCCGCTCACGTTGCTCCCTCCCCCGTCCCCGCAGCAATCCGCGCCCATGGCGCCCCGCCCCCAAAGTCCCCCTCCGCTCTCCCGCCCCGGCCTTCCCCCGTCCCTCGCTGCCATCCGCCCTACCCCGCCACCGGAAATCCAAACGCCCCGAGCCACTCTTTCCTCCCCCGGCCTCCGATCTTCCTCCCACGCCCCTCGCCTGCATCCCGCCCTGGCCCCGCCCATGCTTTGTGGGACCTTTCCCCGCGGCCCGCCCGTCGGCCCTCCGCATACGTTTATCCCGCCATTCCCTGTAGCATTTTTGCCCCTCCCCAACCCCGAAATCGCCCGCCCCGCCTCTCCCCCGCAGCACCTGCCCATGCTCCTCCAACCTTTGAACTCTTTTCCCGGCCGCCCTGCCGGATCTCCACTCACGTGCCGCGCCGCCCCCGTATTCTTCCGCCAAGGCCCGCCACCGAAAATCTAACACCCCGGCCCCTCCCGACTTCCGTAGAATTTACCCCGCCCGCCCATCCTTTATGCACTTTCCTGCCTGCCTACCGACCCTCCGCGCACGTGCCCCCGCCATTCCTGGAGAATTTTCCCACCGCCCAACCCCCGAAAATCGCCCACCCTTCCTACGCCTCTACCTCCCCCGCTAACAACCCGCTCCACCCAACTTTTGAACCCTTCTCCGCGCCCGTCTGCCGGCCCTCCGCTTCACGTGCCCCGCCACCACCGCAGCATCCGCCCCTCCTCCGCCCCGCTCCCTCCCCATCCCGCCTGCTCACGCAAGGATCCGCCCCCGCCCTGTCGCTCGTTTGCCTCTTGCCCTCCGACGCGCCCGCCCGGATGTGTGCACGTTTCCTCTGCACCTACGCCTACCCACGATCTCACCGCCACGCCGCCCTATCCGGCCATCACCGTCCCCGTCCTCAACCACCGTCCCTGCCACCGTCACGGGCATTCCTCCCTCACCCGCCTTTGTTGCCCGTTCTGCCACGCCCATCCCCATCACGCTCACCTTCCCCAGCCTCCCTCGCTCGCCATCGCCCCCGCCCCTCACCGCCGTCCGCACCGCCGTCCTCGCCGCCGACGCGGTCGCTTCCGGGCCCAGCGCCCGCGTCTTGGGAACTGTCCCGTCGCCGCGGGGAACAGTTGGGGCGACCTGAGCGGCGGGGGCGGAGGGGGGTAATTATCGGCCAGGGTCTCCCCTCCCCAGCCCGCCCTTGGCCGGCAGGGCCCGCCCCGGCACGGCGCGCGTCTTCCGACCTCTTCTAGAGCATCCAATTACGAATTCTGCTCGCCTCGGGCTACTTTCCTTTGTGCGTGGCGCCGCGCTGCGGCCGGGCGACAAGCGCGGCGCGGAGCGTGGGGGCGGGGCGGGGAGGGGGAGGCAGCGGGCGGCGCGGGAGCGACACGGTAGCCGAGTCACGTGACGGCGAAGGCGGGATGGATAGGATGGCAATAATGGAGGACGCGATGAAGCGGTGGAGATGAGTACTCAAACGCGGAACATTTGCGGGAACTGATGAAGAATTCGCGGTAGAGCATGAACAGAAACGCGAATAACTAGCCTCTGGGTGTACGAAGCAATGCGGTGCAGGTTCAATACACAGGTGAATACTTTTAAAAGACTCTGAAGCCTGGAATTCTGTCGGGGAGATTCGTTTTCAGCCAGTGGTATTTTTTTTTTCGAAAACTCCTTCACACACGACTGTTTAAGGATTAATAATTTGAGAAGAAAATTTTCAGTACCAGTTAGAGTTGTTATAGCGGTTTGTAGGAGTATCCCAACTGTGGACAACCCCCGTAACTTCTAGACGATTCATGGTATCCAAATGCACTTTCCAGTCATCAATTCCAAGTCATGGGGCAAGTATTATATATTGTAGAAATACTGTTTGTAATACCATTAGTTTTAAATAGATTTAATAATATTTGACCTTTTAAATAGAACAATTTTGTTCTCCCCAGCAATGAATAGACCGTGAAAAGAAGCATACAATGAAGTACAACTTGTTACGGTTGTGGTAGTAATTTGCGTATAAAATTTAATATTCTTTCATGTGATTTGAAATTAAGTGGATAACATTTCCTTTAGTAGCCCTTGCATCTGTCGTCTTAGGGGAAGGCGGCCTTTGCGGGGCAAAGGGGAACTGAAAGGGGAGGCAGTGAGGGCGTAACTGCAGCAATCAATAGTCTTCACACGAATAACACGGGAACAACCATCAATATTAACGATCAGAACTGGTTGTTATTATTCCATTGATTCACCAAATTGAATTTTTCTCCCACTGATTGAAATTCCAAAGCTTCGATTTTTAGCGCCACAAAACCCTGCAGTCAGTTCGTCGGTTCTTGCATACACGACTGAAGATGCATGGCTATACTCGCATATCTCCAATGTGTAAATAATTTTTATAAATATTCGTTGTCTGTTTTCCTGTACTTACCTACGTCTTATTATATTTTTGTAAATTTACATTGATAACAGTTTCTCTCAAAAGTTCTTCGAAATTTGTTTTGATTCATCATTCGGTACTAAGTACATTGTACCAAGAGACAAGTTGAGTAAAATTAAGTTATATATAATATAATATAATATAATATAATATAATATAATATAATATAATATAATATAATATAATATAATATTATTTAATAATAATATAATATATGATATAATATAATAATAAACAAGTTATACCTATGATTTAATGATTTATCTCCAAATATTATTGTGAAAATATTCAAATATTAATCAGTTATTAGACATTGCGAACGATTTTTGCGTAAAAATGGGCTTTATAATTATCTTCCTTGTACTACCAATTTTCAAATCAATCCTTTTAATGATTAATATTTTGGAACTTCTGACAGTAGAAAAGTTCTGGTGAATCAACGGAAAAAACCTTTATTTCTGACTGTTACTATTGATGTATGGTCCCGGGTGCTTCGTGTTGAGACCACGGTAGTTGCGCTTCTATCCGTCTCTGCCACCACCCTCAGACTCCATACTCTCTTCGTCTCTTAACTCTCTCAGCACTGATATGGCATTATTTCTCAAAGACGACAGTTGCAAAGGCTTCTAAAGGAAATATTGTCCGGCTAATTTAAAATCACATGCAAAAATTAATAATTTTAAAATCAAAGAACTATTTAAACATTTAAAAAAATGTATGTGCCGGTATTCCTCTTTTTATGATGTATTAATTGCTAATGAGAAAATATAATGTTATTTTTAAGTAATAAAATAAAATTAATTTTTTCGAAAATTAAAAATATTACAGGCACTATCTCTACCACACATTATTTGCTACATATTGTTGAGCGAAAACTTCAATTCAATATCGCAAACATTTATAAAGTTATGAGTGTTGTGCATTGAGAGAACACCCGATATTGGTGCAGTGATTGCATAATAGTAATTGTGTAAAAATATAATGAAACAGCTATTGGAAAAGAAGCATGGCGACAGTTCGAGAAACAAACACGCAACGCCAACAACAAGGGTCCCCGGGGCACAAGTAGTAAAAGTCAAGGAAGAAATAGCAGAGAGTATTTGAGTGCGGGGACGGTTACAGCAGGATACCTCCGCGACAAGACATGGAAAGGGCCGGGAAGTGAAATTAACCGAGAAGACGTAATCCCATTCTCTCCTAGCTCAGATCCTGCTCGCCTGCACGGCGTCGCAGAGAGCAGTCGCTACTCAGTACATCACAGGCCGTCCCATCCCCGCCTCTCCTCACCCCGCCTCGCCTCGCCCCGCCGCCTGATGCCTGGCTGCGCACTCGTCACAGCGGCGAGCTCCACTGAAAGGGCAGGGGAGACCCTTGACTTGCTTCACGTGGTACCAGAGCCCCTTGTAATGCAAGGCTCGTGAGCGTGGCGTACCTCTTTGAGTGACAAAACGCCTCGAAAGTGTGAAATGAAATGCCTTTCACAGAAATTACATTAAATTGAAGGGACACAGGGACCCGTAAGAGCAAGCGCGTAACCATATTTCGGGTATTTCTTAGCACTGGGTTGTATATATAAGAGGAGCAACAAATGAGATACCCATTTTCAAAAAGTCGTAAAATGTCACTTATGAAAACGCGTTTCACACAACCGTTACAGAAAATTGTCTTCAAGTGGAAGAGAATTCTCTCAATTTCTTAACACTAATAGAAGATAGGAGTACGAGCACAACTAGTATGGCATCAAACTGTAATTATTAACTTTACGACCATAAAACGATGAATAATTTAGTTGCATTCGTAATTAGCAAAGTTGAATGATTTCATAAACATTCGTATTAATGACAATGTGCGTTTTCCATCTTATTCATTTCTCATTCTAAGAGATCTAATTTCTTTATTTCCAAACCCTAAAAAGTACTAAGATAATGTAACTTTAAAGTACAATCAGTGGACGAAGCTTACAATTTTTATTATCAAATTATTAGCATCTCCATAATAGAGCATGTGTGTTAAAAAAGCTCAATATTGCCGAAAATAAGAGTAATCCCATAATTTTCAGGTGACAGAATTTGCTAGAGATTTAATTTTAATATGACCTCGTGCATGTATGAAACTAATATATGAACAATCAGACATCTAAGCAATACATTTGCCCAAGTTTTAAATATTGTTTTGCTTTCTCCACGATATTGACTTCTTGAGAAATGGCGTGATGAAGTGATTATTCAAAAAAAGAGTTTTTAAGGTATTGCATCATATGTAATCGGTTCTACCGAGAAACTTACTCGCATAAATTCGCACCTGATAGTCATAAGAATTGACAATGATTCTTAATTCTAGTTGTTTTAACAGTTTCCTTGTACTGTATAACCGATATTTCACGTGTAAATATTAATTATGCTATGTTTCAAAATTTCCTATAGACATTTTTTAATGTATTCACAAGGTGAGAACACTTGTAGTTTCCATTTAAAAGCTATTGACCATTCATGAAGCCGCGCATACTTTAAGGTATGCCCAAATTATTAACATATTAAACAAATTGTTTATATTTTAAATGTACATACATAAAATCTCTTTGACAAACAATACAAGTATTTCAATCAGGGAACTCGGAAATATTTTTTCAATTAACTTCGTTTATGAACCACTCGTCAATTAGTAATCATTTGTTGACAAATTATTTGAAAATATTTGTAAATAAATATAATATACACATTTTTAAACAGACCTCCAATATTGACAACATTTTCCCATTCGCCCACATTTAACTCTTCGTTAATTTTAAGCCAGGTTTGAAAATTAAGTGGTCCACATAAATTGGTTGAAACAAGTTATTTAAAATTGGTTGAAACAAGTTATTTAAAAATGGTTCTGCAATATTCATTTACGTCTATCACCAAAAGATAAGAGTGAAAACAGATTCTTTCAAGAATAACAGTAATATTAAAAAATTGGTATTTCTTAATATTTTACACTCAATTTTCATGAAAATAATCAAATTTACTTTTTTGTCACGATGGAAATTTTAGACATTGAAGAAACAAAATTTGATCAAGAAACTGTAGAAATAAGAAATTGTTATCACTTGTACTGTTTCCATTCCGAAAGTAAATTTTAATCGAACAGTGATGTGAGTAAAGGGTAATGTATTTGCTTTAGAAAACATAGCTGCACAAGCGACACGTACCCACGATTAACACATAAATTGATGACTTTTTACGTCTTTTTAAGCGTTTTTCACACACGGGAATGTGCGAGATTTGGCATAGTTCAAATTCTAATTGAAAGAGCAGAAAACAAACATATAATATATATATATATATATATGTCTTACAAATATATTAAATTAGTTAATATAGCATGTGGATGCAACTTACAACAAACTATTTCTATCGTATATCGTGTATAGCGTGATGGGTTTTGGAGAATTAAAACCTGATTTTCGTGTCATCCAAGGGACCCGAGTTTGGTTTCCTATACCATAATCTACAAAATGACACATTTTGAGACGTTTTATTCCAAACTTATCGCTTTTAAGAAAAATATACTTCACTTCATATTTGCATTTATGTATTTGAAAATCATGTTATTAATAATATTAATAATTGTAACAATAATTTTTGCACCTGAACGAAATTAGTTTTTACGTTTGTAGGGATATTTTTTGACTTAACATAAATCAAGGGTATTAGAGGCCGAATATTTGACTTCTGAGTGACTTTGTCCTGTTGGCGGTTGAGTTCATGAGACCAGTTTCCGTTGTATTTCTCATTTGTGTGGGAGAATTCCACTGACCCATCTGTTTTCATAGGTAGGTTTTCAATTATGAAAGGTATTGTGAGGAATTAAGGCAAACAACACGCCCTAATGACGTATTTGTACACGCTCGGCAGATGACGTAATAAAAAATTAAAAAATGCAATAAATATACAGATAACTCTTTAATAAAAGAACCTCAGGAACGTTAAAAATAAATAATGAACTACTGTCTAAATTTGACTTCCAGGTCACCACTAGTTCTGATTAAGTGTGTCATCACAGCTAGAATAAACATATCATTACTTCACTAATACAAATTAGAGGAAACAACTTCACTAATACAAATCACACACTACGAATTCATAAGGAAGAACTGAAGATAATGAACAAAAATCTGTGAGCACCTCACTACCAACCACTCCATTTTAATAGAATAGGTCTAATACCATCTGTTTATGCGAACACAATACGCAGGGGGCCTCCCTGCCCGCTCGTCCGATTATAACTTCACTAACAAATAACAAATCAAGAATGCAAGTTGAAAAAAACAAGACAATTTTCTTTACTACGCCTGGGCGTCAAAGATTGAAACTGGCAACAAATAACCAACCATCAATTTAAATATGTTCTTAAATCTAAGTCAAAATATTGTATAGATGTTACAATATCAAAATAAATTTCTTCAGAATATTAATCCAATTTAATGATCTTGGTCCTCTTTAATCTGCCCGCTGATTATGGTTATCCAAAAGTTGAATTGATTCTAAGTTTACATGTTCGTGCAGTCGTATTTCATGTTTGGCAGCAAATCTTCTCATTTCACTTGGCATATAGGGAATCCTAAGATAACGATGTAGATCCCTATTTCTAATGTACCACGAAGCCATTTACCATGTTTAGCACAACTTTGTTCTGAAAGGTCTGTATTGTTTTTATATTGCTTTACTTGGTGTAACCCCAGAGCTGAACACCATGGAGCCAAATCGGTTTCAAGATTTGGTTGTAGATTAAACTATTTGTTTGTATGGACAGTTGAGAAGCTCGTCTCAAGAGGATGTGAAACTGTCTATATTTAATATTTAATTTAGTCCTTTTCTTTTTCACATGTTCCTACTACCACAGTTGAGTATCTAATGTCATACCTAAGTATTTAGCAGTGTTTACGTAGGATACTTTAAGACCATTTAACATAAGAAAAAGGATTCTTACGATTATCATGTTTGTAAAGTGTGAAGAGATTTATGTGAAGAGATTTTGACTCGTTTAATTTGATCTTGCACTTTCTTGTTCAAGAATGTATTTGATTTCAATCATTTTGTTGTATGACTGTGTCTTCCTATGCGTCTAAGTGCGTTGCTATCAGATCTGTATCATCAGCAAAGGTCGACACAACTACGTTTCAATTTTGTGGGATATTACTCGTGTACAATAAGAAGAGAACGGGTCCCAGAATACTTCCCTACTGCACGCCTGCTATTATCTTTTTTGGCTCTGAATATTCTTCTTCTACTCTGACCCAGAGGAGCTCTCAGTTATGTAAGATTTTAGTAGTGTTACATAGTGTATGGGTAATTGCTTTTTGAGTTTTAAAATTAACCCCTGATGCCAGACCTTATCAAACATCTGGGCCACATCAAGAAAGGTATCTGAACAGACCAGTTTTTCTTCTAAAGATTTCTCTGGTGTATTGACTATTCTATGGACGTGGTCTATTGCAGCGTGTTTCTGTTTGACCCCGAACTAATGATTAGAGACCAATCGTTTTCTTTCTATTATTGCAGTTTACCTTTTTATCAGTAACTTCTCAGAGACTTTTGAAAGAATGGGCAGCAAGGACATTGGTCTATAAGATGTAACTTCATTGAGCAATTTCCTGGGTTGGGGATCATGATGAGTTTAGAAACCGTCCATATACTAGGAGCATGTTTTAGTCTGCATGAATTAAATACAATAGTATTACAATCCCCATATTTGGAAACTGTTTCCAATTTCATCCGTGATGAGATCAAAACTAGCAGCCTTTTTGGCATTAATGTTCGTTCTTATCTCATTAACTTACTATTTTAGTAACAAATTCGATTTCTTCAAATTCCCTACTTGTATTTTCTTCAGTTCTCACAGTACAATGTATACCATTCGGATGAAAGATCTCTGAAAGGTATTTTGAGAAGGTGTCTGCCTTCTGTTCGCTGTCTCGTGCTCAGGAGCCATTCATTTTTTGAATGAGTGGAAATTGGGTGACTGTCCTTTTAAGTCTTTAGATTGCCTTCCATAGTGAATAGTCAGATCTTTTATCTGGAGTGAAATTATCCATTAGAAAGCTAGTGACAAAGGGTTCAATTTCTAATTTTCTGTCTACTTAAGGAGTTTGACTAGTTCTCAATATTTAGAGTACTTTGTAGTTATTGTATCACGTGAATGCGCGACGGATTCACAGTCCGATATATGAACAACGACAACTCTGCGAGCGCGCTCCACTATCCCTACCTGACCCCATTTCAATAGATACTCGCTCCATTACCCATCTGTTTAGAACGAAGCAGGTCACAAACGAATACTCAGTGCGGTTGCAGTTCGTTCGTCGTCCCGCCCGCGCCCCAGCCCCGTTCCCGCGGGGCCATCCTATTGAGCGGCCGCTCTAGGAGGGGCGGACCTGAGAAAGGAGGGGCGGTGAGTGGGAGAGGAGCCTACGCCGATGCCACACGAACAATACGGGGGGCGGGGCGGCGGGGGTAGGGGGTGGGGAGCGAGCCTGTCAGAGGGCAGTATGCGTGCGGCGGCGGCGGCGGTCGCGGCCACCTGCGCGCGCGTCCGCACAAAGGCCAGCGACCGCCGCGGCGGCCAATTAATTGCAGACGCCAACCTGCACCCCCTCCCCTCCCCCCACCAACATAGGACTTCGCACGACCGCTCGCGCAACCCGGCCAGCCCCGCCCCTCCCCGCCTCGCGGGCCTCTGTTCGCGGCCCCCTCGCCGCCCACGCAATGCCCGTACGTTCCAATTTTAATTTTTTTTAAATGTTTGATATATGTTATTGCTGTTATTGCTCTTCGATTCGGTAAGCTCCATCTCCCTGCATCATACTTCCTTGGATTGAGAGCTGATACGCGATTACCAAAGAAATTTTAGAACAGTTGAATGATGATACGTGTTCTCTTATGGACGGGAATATGAAAGGGAATTATGAGAAGGAAATAGCAAAAGACAAACTGATTCAAGTTAACATCTAGTTATTTAGCAAATAATTAAATTAAAATTAATATTATTAGGTAAAAAATAGAAAACGTAGGTACCACGGGTGTCTAATGAGAGGCAACAAAATGCCCGAGGGCCATTGGTTCGAAGTTATTTTGTCGCCGCTGGATCCTTAGAACTCTTAAAACGCTCTTGATGCATAAAAACTATTCAAGTGTGTGATTCGGTTTGAAATTGATAGGAAAGTAGTCGAAAAAGGGTAGCAGAAAATTACTTATTAATCGTGTTGTGAAGAAACTCAAAATGCAGCGTACAGCCCCCGGAATTATTAGTGAAACATTATTATTTCTAATTACTTTCTCATGTCAGATTTTATTTCAGTATAATCTTAAATATAAGGCTCTTATCTAACACAGAATCTATTATATATATATATATATATATATATATATATATATATATATATATATATATATAATCTAACATTCTAACAATATTTTTCTCAAATTATTTCTTAAAAATGTTCCAAATATAAAATAATTCTAAATAATTAATTCTCTATATTATTCCGGCTTATACATTTTTCTGTTCTTATTATGCAATTAACTTGGTAGATTTTAGATTTTTCGCGTTATACATGATGCTATAATGTCGAAAAACATTTTCACACACATTTTAAACCACAATATCCAGTCATCGTTAACACTGGAAATCTGTATTCCATATGTATCTTTTTAGAAATAAAAGTACGCCCACGAATGGTAACAGTATATAACATATTCCGTGCAAGTCTTTATTGCGCACGTTTGCACTCTATTAATATACAATTCAGTTGCAATAAACATTGGAAATAAAACTGGCATTTCAAAAAATTTGATAAATAATAATGTATTAATTTTTTGGACGGAAGATTGTCATGGAATAAATATGTTTTTCACGACAGCGCATCAGATTATTTTTCCATTCGTATCAACGCGATGTATCGACCTCTTTAGGCTAGGAGACCTCGCGTTGGACTGGCCTGCTTTTACGGAGAGCTTACACTGCTTACACTGGAGAAACGACCAAAGTGGATGACTTGCGTGGAAAGGTCTTTCATGTTACCGTCCAACCTTCTTACATCATTCTACATACCATTGACCAACCCGTAATTCTCATTTCACTAATTTAAACATACTTGACACTGCATCTGGAGGACATTTGGCGATTCGTGCTGAGACACGCTCAGGTGAAAGGTGTGCGAGTTGATCGGGGTTCTCCGCTCGTCGCTTAACCAAATTCAATGCTTGTACTTGACTTCGCCTTCACTATCCAGGTAATTTGCGGAACTTATTGCTACATCTCAAACCTACACACTGGCTTTTCCTTGCACAGTGCTTCGCAATTTTCCATTCAATTTTCCATCCATCATCAGAGGTCTATTTTGAGAATAGACCTACGTTCTCGGAAATATTTTAGTTTATTAAATTCTAGTTCGAGTTGAGTAGTAAAATAATAAACATTTTAAAAATTTATCCTTGCAACTCCTTTGTGTTCAAATGTTTAGAAAAACGTAAGCTTTGTGGGCTTTAATTTTGCTCCATTGTTCTACATTTCCATGTTCATATTTGCGACCCTTTCACCACATATCACCCATTGTGCCATTTTCACTTCAATTCTCCGTTTAATCATTTTTCCCTCAATTTTTTTACTTGCTTTTCTTTTACGTGATACCCACTTTCTATATTTTAAGTCAACGAAATGGCGCTTCCAACTCATCCTAATCATAATCAATATTCGAAGACAGTTTTACAAACAATCGTGTAATGTCTTTAATGTTGATAACTTCAGTTGTCATAACGCAAACTAGTATTCCCAAAGTGTTCACAAGCAATAATTTCATTACAAAACACGACGTAAAATCGTGTTAAAATACTGTCAAAAACGATTCCAGAATAAAGACGTAAGACGGCAAATATAATCATAGGCTGAATCAAATTTCCAGTCGCCGAAATTAGACGAACTTTACAAAAGGATGAAATAAAAAAAAACGAGAAGAACGGTCCCGCCGACAAGACTATGCCTTTAAACTAAGTAGATTTGAACAATTAGATCTCCTAACAAATGGAAAAAGAATGTCACCGGCTGACGCTCTCCCCTCCGCACCTTGCCTTCTACTCTTTTTCCTCTTCCGGTTCCCTTCTCCGCTCCCTCGCCGTGGGCGTGGGCCCCTCCCCCTCCCCCTTCCCCTCTCCCCTTCCCCTTCCCCTCCCCTACCCTACCCCCCCGGCGCACGTGCAGGCGTCTGGTGCTGACAGCGCGCCGCCTGCGTCGCGGCGCCGCGCCGCTGTTGACACTGTAATTTCTCCAAATGAATTGAAACATGCGACAAAATAGTTTGTCTTCGCCGAGGGAGAGCCCCCTCTCCTTAATTAGGCGAAACTCCGCACTAATTAAGGCAAGGGGAGAAAAAGTCATCTTGGGATTAAGTTTTTTTTTAAGGGCGCGGCTTGATGCGAGTTGAAGGTGCGAGAAGGATGTGGGTGTTCGGCAAGAAAGTATGAGGCGCTTACTGAAATGCATCACGGCGCATAAGAGCACATGTAATAGTGTTTGGAAATGATAGCCCAAACATTCTATATGAAGCAAACACTCTGTTCCTAAAGTACGTTTTCTTTTAGGGCTTTCGTAAAAGATGCGTCACTCTCCTAGAAGAACGTCAATATTGTAGAACTTTATTCTTATCCATAAAATCCATAAAATATAATCCTTATAATAATAATTCACAAAATTGATTGTTTCATTTATTTGAAAATCATTTTGTAAAGGCATCAATGAATGATTAGAATATTTAACTTTACATTGTAGAACCCACAAGGGACACACCTCGACGAGACACTTTAAAACAACTGAGAACTGTACAATCTGTGTTAAAATAATAAGTTCTATATTAGTTATTTAAGAATCAGAGAGTCATTTGTTGACGTATGTTTATGTACCGTTGTTATAAATAAAACGCGCATACATATGAGCCCAATGTAATTGTGGTGATGACTTTAAAACATTCTAGAGAGAGATAAACTTTAGTTGAAAACAGGTGAATTCCATGCTAAAAGAATTTGTATGAAACTCCGAAACCCTTTGTTCTGATGTTTGCGAGAGAGATTGTTTTGGGTACACTGATGCGAGCCCTGTGCATACGCTCACAAGTGAAGTGCAAATTACCTCGCCGTTTGCTTGCGTTGCTTTTTACCTCTCACTTGAATCCGTTTCGTTCATCAAACGGAACTTTCCGACTCATTGTGATATCAAAAGACTAACTACACTCTATTCTAGTCCACTGCACACGGAATACAAATAAAATTTATTTTTTCTGGAAGTCGATTTTCAACTATTATTCATGAAAGCCGAGGATCCAAAAATCCTATTTTGAAATACGGATCGTTTCACCGAATAAAAAAATAAAATCATTTCGGGTGAATTGTAAATTCCATTTGAAATAAGAAAAGTTAGGTATTGGAAAGTAGTTATTAAATGTTGACTTGAAGTTAAATTTCTAGTGTAAAGAAAACCTCAGTAAAGTTATGTCACATTGGAATCCACTTTGCATCACACGTGACATTGAAGTAAAAATACCTATCTTCTTCCCACTCGAAGTCCGTTGAATCTCATTTTCTACTTACTACTCTGCCAAGTTGAATTCAATAAAATACAATGAATTCAATAAATTTCGGAAGTATGAATGAAATTGAAATAATCAAAATTAACTTACATATTGCCGTTTCTAAGATGAATAGGTTAAAAATAAATATTAAAAAAAATGAATTGATTCAAACTTTATATTATGTTTTACACAAAATTTTATTAATTTTCTTATTTTTTTGCGTCAAACATTTAAGTAAATTAGTACACAAGTGACTCTATCGATGTCTAGTGAGTAATGAATCTATGTTCTTCAAAAATTTCTATATTTCTTACATGCATATTTTTTACATTCTATAACACTAGTAGACCATTAGCACGTGCTATGGTTTCCCTATGATTTCTTTTGTGGACAAAGCCAAATACGCTTTTGTGTCTCATATGTATGACAAGAGGAACGAGGTTTCTAGAATAATATAATATCCCATACTATCATTACAATAAGTGAGGGTTCAACAACACATACTTTCTCGCATTATTTGTAACTTTTGGAATTTTATAAATTTCACAGTTGATCGAAAATTAGACCTGCGTTATTTTTAAGCGTCTTTAGCTCTTACAAAGAAGAAATTGAAGCTGTTTTTAAGAAAATATTGTTTTTAAAATCTTAATATCATGTAAAACGACTCTCATTTTGAACAAATCGTACATTCTCATTGAAAGATTTTATACTGAAGAAATGACTTGATTAAGAAAAAATCTCTTTCTTCTGTGTTGTGACTGTGGAAAGAAACGGAACAAAATTGTAACTTCACTTTTCGGAAACATGCAATGAATGCTAAGGAAATCGGACAGTACCATTTTTATCTAGTACTGTTCCTTATTGGAGATATTAAAAAAATTAAAAAATGGAATAATTTTGAAAATGTCCTTGAAGCTTCATGAAAAGTGTCCCGGAAAAATGAGAATATCCGTTTTAAATTCTAGAGACCACGACGTGAGCTAGATAAATGTGGAAATATTACTTTTGGTCGAAATTCTGTTTACGGTTTAGCCATTAGAGTCGTTTACATAAGAACGTACAGATAGACTGGCAGGCGTTTCACAGTATCCTATTTTTCCGAATCAACGACCCACAATAAATTATTCAGAGTACAGAAGATACTGGAGGAAGTAATTTACTACAATTAAAACGTTAAATGCCGAATTGTATAGCCAAAGTCGCTAAGACTATAGGGCAGTAGTTACCATGACTCGATAGGTCGCGGGTTCATATCCCATCCTCTGCATAATGTTTGTATTTGCCTTATGTGTCGTGATCCACTTACAGTTATCCCAAAATAAAACAATTAAAGTGGTCACTACATGGCCTTGAAGTTAAAAAGCGACTTCAAAACACGTGAATTATCCACTTTTTCAGTTAAAAGTACTAACTAAACGTGTTTTTCTTTTTAGAAAAATCGCCGCTGAAGCATTACTTATTTTTCACTACACTACGAAAGTGTGAAAGAAAGTGAAGACTACTATTCTACCTGCGTAATGTTTTGGTCTGTGCCCTAATCTTGATAAACGCATCTGCGGGAGAGCAGACTCGAAACGGGGCGTTGCCGGATGTGTGACTGAGGCGGAACGGCGTCAGGTAAGCGAGTAGCGGTGTTTTACTTGCTGCCGCCCCGCTAATTGCGTAATTAATTGGAGGGCTGTGAAAGCGGGCGGTAAACAACAGTAATTAGTATATTTTTGTGTGTGTTTTTTTGCGGGGTAGCTGCCGCGTCATTGACCTCCCGGCGAGGGGATCAGCCATTGTCGCATGCGCCTCAGCGGCGACACGCCCACAAGCGAAGCCATGCCCACTTCCAGTGTTTCAATTCAATTCAATTCAGTTCAATTATGTCTTATATTTATTAGCAAGGCCCAGAACATGAGGCCAGCTCTTCCGTTTGACCACACAAATTTTGCACCGCTCCTTTCACCATCTGGCGGAGGAAGGAGGTATCACTCAGGCGACGAAACGGGCGATTTGAATTTTGCTCAGGGACTTCTTTTAGGCTTGAGGGTAGTTTACATGAAATGGATCTACAACATGGGACAGCCGGCTTTTCTTCCCCTCCGAAGGGAGGCGTACGAAGGCTTTTTCGCCTTTAAAAATCCATGGTTTTGGCTTAAACCCGCGAACTTTGGCCTGACAGTTCGATTCGTTAATCGTTACACACCCGAAACCACAACGTTTCACGTGAACTCCTGTCAAAAACTCAGGCTAGCTTTTCTGAAGAGGTAACCAGCAACAGCGAAGCAGGTTTTGAATGAAACGGAAAATTGCACGAGTTAAACAGTGATTTTGGATATAAGGTGGTCGTTGTTCTGGCATGTTCAGAATTTCTTCGATGATCCTTCTCATTAACCATGTAGTGTTAACAGATCCATTTTCAGAGTGATTAATCGCTATTAAATCGTAACAAAAACACTTGATTCTCTTTTTTATACTTTAATTTTTTCATAGAAAAGAGAAATGCTTGATTACTCTAGATTACAGCCTATTTTAGAATATATTTTTAAGAGATGTCGAAATTAGAGCTATGGAGCGTCAACTGTTTGTCGTGCAAGCAGAAAATATTCAACAAACACATTCAGCTGTTTTAACGGATAGATAGTTTAATTCCAAATTATATTGTAACAGTTATATATAATTATTTACATTGTTGTGATTCTCCATGAATAGTCGAAAATTAACGTGTATTTTACGACGGCGACTTTTTTTTATTGTCATATAAAAGATCCTTTCCAACGCATCAATGATTTCTTCATATCATTAAGAAAGGGGGAATAAATCACTATGAATTCAAATACGAACATGCATCCTCCATAGTTATTCAATTCTTTTCAACAGATACATTTCTTAATTGTCACATATGCTTATTAATATTCATAAATGTAAATAATTTTATGTAAGAAATAAATCAGTAAAGATTCTAAAAATATTATGAAATTCAGATTTTTCTTCAATTAAGTTAATCAGTTTCATCTGGTTTTAACTTGACACAAATTTAACCATATGATATGCATTTTGAACCCAATGTTAATAAAATGACAATGTCCGTAATTTTAAAATACATTTTCACCGCACATCTGTCATTTTCAGTGCTAAAATGGATAATTCATTAACATTAAGAAAATTTGACCGCAATACTGTGGTAGTTTATCCCATTGAATTTTTACTGCAGTGACGACACAGCTATTGTCATGACATTGTACTTAGCAATTTTTGATTTTTATTTATTTCTATTGCGGGTTACAACATGTCTCGAGCTCTGTTCTACGAGCAAGTATGCAGATTTTGGACTACGAAAATAATCGGTTGTGTAAAAATATTACTAATTTACAATGTAACAAACCCTCAAGGACAATTTATTTCTTGAATTTTAAAATGAGTTTTACGGTTCTTAATGGTTTTACTTTTACTCTTTGACGTCCACTTTGAAACATTTACGAATATCTTACAAATTCAGTTCATGGCATCGATGCTACACTACTCCGTCGTATATTCTCTCCTTAGTTAAAAATCGTCACACAAATAATCTCAAAAGCAAGAAATAACAAAAGTTAAAAATAACAATATGTGTTACTCAAATGCAAAACCTTTAACCAACATTAAAAATAGCAAGAGCCTTTGGGAGAACTTGTCATGGAAATTTAATTGCCCATTGTTTGATCGTGCCATTTATGACTGAGAAAAAGTTTCTTTCCCATGACTCATCCTGTTATAATTTTCAAATACGCGTCAAACGAGGCAAGAAAGAAAACAATAACATATCTGACAATCATACTAGGTAATAAACTAATCGAATAAAATGAGAACTGCAACGGGTAGAAAGGAAACGTCAACAGGCATCATGAACATTCACTGAAAAGAGAACCGAATTTTTCGTCCAGCGTGAAATTGAGAATGCATTCTCGCGTCATAAACAATCTCATGACATCCCGCACCCCGATGCGACGCAAGGCGAGACTTTGAACCGAAAGGAATCAAAGGAATTTTTAAGCGAACAGGAACGCGGACAGCCTCAGCCCGGGGAGGGTGTAACACTCAGATCAGTAATGAGAGCCCGAGTCTCAAGAGACTAGGCTCCCCTGCTGGCGTTCGATAAATATTTCAAATTTGAAGCATTGAGTCCAAAGAGGAGTACTACTATAATCACAGGTTAACATATACATATTAAAATATGAAATGTGCTCCTCATTACGTAAGCAATACTGTGGTTTCTAATTATATTTCATCCCTTATTAGTTATTAAAAAAATAAACTCTTTTAAAACAAAACTGAATAGGTCGTGTCTAAATTTTAAAAGAATTTATCTGAAAAGGTGGTTTATAAATTTGTATTATCACATTTCAGCTGATGTCGTATGTATTTTACTTTAGGGTATGATTTAAAGCCATTGATTATCAAGTAAATAATCCCTGAAACTGTGATAGACTAATGTTTGAAACTAAATATGTATCATTAAATACCTACAATAAGAAATAATTTTTCCCCCACACCTTCTAAATCAAGGAATTTTTTCAACAATTTCCACCGCAATCATCTAAATAAAGATATTATTAAATTATTTTGCATGAAAATCGAAGACTCATTTATGTTTATTTTTTTTTCTTTTGTCAATGAAGTCGAGTCAAGTGAAGATAATATAAATTGATGTAAATTCTTATCAGCACATTCATCAGACAAGAAATTCTGTACCTTATTCACCATGAAACCGGTATGTATGGACGGATGATTGTTTACTCTGTTCAACAGATATTTGCCCCGAATGAAAAACGTATTCCCGTACAGCGGCTCCCATCAGCGTTCGGCCGCGGCGCGCGTCGCAAGGCGAAGCGAGAACTCCGCGTCAGGTGCAAATCAAAAGAATTTTTAAGCGAACGGCGCGCGAACGTGGGGGTGGGGGGCAACGTGCTGATCTGTAATGAGAGGCGAAGTCTCGGGGACAAAGGAGCCGCCCTGCGCGTCCCATCAGCGCCTTAATACCCATCGCGACGCCTGCCACGCCCCCCTCCCTTCTGCCGACGCCGCGCCGCGCCGCGCCGCGCCGGCCGACCTCGTTCCACAGGGTTAGGCGTCATTACACAGCCCGTTCGGATGCGAGCAAGGGTGATATTCTGCCCCTATCTGGAGATCAGTGTGCGTACGGGGGCTTCTCACCGAGTCGATGGGTCCATCTCATGAGATAATCTGCAGAGGGATTACCGCCGGGATGGATCTCTAATGAGCGCATCAGCGAGGAGTAAAAGATCAACATCTTAATTTCATCAACTTCTTTGCCATTTCTTTCTTGATTATATTTTATCGTGATTTTAGTTTGAAAAATATAAAAAATACGGTATATATATATATATATATATATATATATATATATATATATATATATATATATATATGTTAAATGACAAAATAAAGAAAATAAATGAATTTCCATTAAACCAAACCATTGACGAGATTCCCATTTACAAGTCTGGAAATACCGTAAAACGTTCAATATTAGTGCAATGTCCGTTTTTAAACTGGAAAATTCTCCATGCCTTCAGTGTTTTCATTTACATTAGCGTGCTGTGTTTCATAAAAAATATCTAATGTCAATAATTATCTGAGAAATATGAAGAGGGGATAATTTATAAACTATTGGTAAACATTCTGACCGTTTAAGTAATTATGTTCTAAAAAATATCGGGAAATCATATTCATTAAATCAAAATTATTTCACAAAATGTATCATTATAATGCTGAAAAAGGTTAGAAAAAGTATTTAACAAAATTATTGAGTATTTTTACGGAATATCATGCAAATTAGTCTTTGTCACGTATATGAGTAGTAAGCTTATTTTATAAATTTGGCAAATAGTAGTTATCGACTTAGGAGTGAAATATTTAATACTTTGCTAAAGTACACAACTGCCTGCAACCACACCAATCTAAGAATTATACAAATCTTCAAACTGCACCCCATTCAATCAATATCATACAAACCACCGCCACCCGCCGCCACGACCAAACTTCACATCCACGCAATCACTCGACGATCGCAGCACGGAATCTGAACGCCACGTAACCCATCACCCTCCGAAGCAGCCGTATCGCCGTACAGCAGCGCGAAATGGATGGGATGAGCTTATTAGAGGCGCCACACAGAGAAGCCGCCGATTTGCGCGCTTACCGCCAACTGGCACGCGCGGACTTGTTTACTTCACCTGTCACGTTCCCTGTCCGCGCGCCCGTCGTCCGGGGCGCCGCGACGCCAGCGCGGATTCGCACGCGTGGATGGAAGGAAAGCAAACAGCGGAAGCTATCCGGCGCCCCGCGCCACCCGCCCCACGCCCCGCGCCACCCGCC
>BOPP01000031.1:6392239-6404600 GCA_017312745.1 Gryllus bimaculatus
TCGTCGGGGTGCACCTAGATGGACAGGCAGGAAGAGGTGGGGCCGAGGTGGGGCGGGGTTTGGTAGAGGCGGGGCGTCGGGCGCAGCGCGGGCGGAGCGCGGCGGAGCGCGGGCGGAGCGCGGGGCGGAGCGCGGGGGCGGAGCGCGGGGCGGAGCGCGGGGCGGAAGCGCGGGGCCGGAAAGCGCGGGGCGGAAGCGCGGGGCGGAACGCGGGGCGGAGCCGCGGGGCCGGAGCGCGGGCGGAGCGCGGGGCGGAGCGCGGGGCGGAGCGCGGGGCGGAGCGCGGCGGAGCGCGGGCGGAGCGCGGGCGGAGCGCGGGCGAGCGCGGGGCGGGGCGCGGCGGACGCGGGGCGGAGCGCGGGGGAGCCCGGGGCGGAGCCCGGGCGGAGAGCGGGGCGGAACCCTCTCCGTCCCACCCCACACCAAGCTGCCCCACTTCACCCCACCTTACCCCGACTCTCCCAGCCTCACCCTGCTTCGCAAATGATGGACGCCATGCCGAGAAATATATAAGCTTCCGAGTGGTCTCTCAATAAGTGTAGTACTAGTGTGCATGTAAGTGTGTGTTCATGTGTAAGAGAAGAGCAGGAGACAAAGATGAAGATAAGAACACGCGTGGTTTGTTAGGTACTGCTCCAGCATTTTCTTCTGTGAACTACTGATCAGAGCGCCCAACCGCTTCAATTCTTCTCCAGACAATGGCTAAATTCGACTCAGCTTTATAACTTAAATCAAAAACCCGCTTCTATATGGACTTGTACTCTAGAACTTCCTGGTCACATCTGAAGCAATGATATTACTACCAATGAGTTATCGCAATCGATTTTTTTGTACTGCGTATGTGAAAGAAGTTAATTTATAAAGTTATTCGGCCAGTTAACTAATAAAAAAAATATAACTGAACAGTTTTCAATTGAAGAAATATAAATATGTGTATTAAACCACACTTAAAATATCATTGAAGCTAATAACATCAAAATATCTAGTGTTCATTACAATATATAAGAAATTTGTGAATTCTTTCGTTCAATTCTAACTAATAATTTGCTCTCACTACATAATTTTGCAATAAATTGTAGGTATATAATTCCCAGTGCTTACATATAGGTTTGGTAAACTGGTCAGACATCAGCAACACGGCATTTTTCATAGAAATACGCGATTAAACAACACATTCAGTTGAGTACTTGTAGTTGTTTAGTTGTTACTCATCTAATTCACGTACATTTCCGTCTCTAGTTGAAGCAGAAAGTTTAACAAAACGAAATAGCTCGAAAGCTTTCCAATAATCAATTTGTGACAGGACAATTGGGCTCTCAATTGGGAGTTTATGTCGAACGCCGGATGTCAAAACTACCTTGCACAGGACATTCAATAACAGCAAATGCTGAAATTGAATAGTCACCAAATAGCACCGTGTGTTGGATCATTCAATATTGAAACCACTCCCATTTCATACGTTACCTTTCCTTTCCGGTCCTGATCCTGTCGTAACAAATGCGGTTAACTTCACAGAGAATACGCTGATGTAGACAATACACTTATTAAATACTTTCATGACCTGTCGATTACCATGATGACGTACTATGTGTTCTTTTTCATTTTACTGATTACGCCTTTTGTGCTATTTAAAAATTGTATTTGTTGATTGGTGTAGACTGAATTTTCTTCATTTTACTGATTACGTCATTTCAAAATGTACTACCACAAAATCATATTATACACTTGGGGAGTGTAACCAAAACGAAAATTATCCCTAATTATAAATCCAGTATCGCAACAAATTATTATTTTTTTGTTCAATTGCGGCGTTTCTTAGGTGGATCATAATTTCGTCTTTTTTATTAGAGAAGATTCTTTTAAGAAGTTCGTCTGTACTGAAATTACTGAGCCTTGATATGCAAGTTTAGGAAGAAAGAGTATTGTGTGGTGGATTATGAGCTACAAGAGCTTACTTATAGGGCATTGCGGGTGACTTATGATGGGATTTATTGAGGCATAAGAGAATTCAATTACGAATAGACATTGCTTTTGTGGCTACTATGAAATGTTATCTACAGAAATGATCAACATATTATGTCACGCTTTCAGATTTAAACAAAGCACTTTGTTTGTATTTTCAAGAATATGAGCTTCTAAAAATATTAGCATCATACTTTTTTTTATGATGACTCATATGTGTTAGCATTACCTTTAAAGAATTACAACTTCAGAAAATAAAATATGTACCAATAAAAACATTTTTCGAGTATTGGACTCAATCGCAAGCAAAATTAAAATTGAATTAACAAAAAAACACCTGTTCAAAAATATGGTGAGTATTTATAAATTTGAAACAGTAACAGTAAATACATCATAAATTGCTTCCACTTAAATTGCAGTAAGAATTGTAGAAACAAAATTTGAAATTTATTTGGCCAGAGCAAACATTTCGTAACGTACACATTTACAGCTTATGTTCTACTCATAATGGAGAGATTCTAGGTTAATTCTCCTTACAATCAACAATAGACAAGCGCGCTGCACCTGCTGAATTCTCCGCTGGGGAACGAACAATGTATCTCACAACAATAACACAGTCGGAAGGCGTCGACTGCGAGGGCTTTCGATAACTGGACTCGAGTCGGCATCGTTCGTTCTCGATATGACAACGCTGGTCCTAACGTTCTCGGCTGTAACGCAATCGGTACGGTCGTCTCACTTCCGACAACTCGGAGTTGAGTGTCTACGTTCGGAACTATGACGTAGGGCGTCATGCACCACATCTTCCCTCAACTTCCCGAATTCAATCGCTGGCCTTCCACATCCCTCTTTATTCCATACGACCCCTCCTTTCCACATCTCGTCCCATTCCGGCAGGACCTGCCTCTCTCTTCCCCTGCCCACCCTCGACACCCTCTACCACGCACTACACCGCCGCCCTCAACGCACAGCCCGCACCAGCACGTATTGCTTCCTGGGCGCAGTTCTTGCTGTTCTTTAGTAACTCAGTCCCACTTCAAATCGCAGTCCAGTGTTCAACCTTCCTAAGTTACTCGCTACCTATCATTGCAATTTTACGCCAAACTGTATTCCATCCAGCACACCACTCATAACCTTATTCCACAGTTTGTCTCCAAATCGAACTGCGTGGCCCCTTGGTTCTGTACTACACCGAATTATACTACTACACATCACACCTCATTGCTCCATCTGCCATACTCACATTTCTCTACATGTCAACAGCGTCACATTTATCAACACCGCCACCCAACATCGACCTGATTTCATCTGTTCCAATGAGTGCCAACAATAATAGTTCCCATGCTTTGCACCACCGACATCACCCAGAATCACCCGGTCCAATGCACTCCACCATAGACAGTGTGCATGTCTACCCCTCATGGCACCACTCGCATCAAACCCCGCCACCAGTAACAGTCGGCGTGTACAGTACCGCGCCACCTGCACCACTTACACTAACCTGCATTTCCCAACACCATCCGCGCCACCAGGAATAATCTAAATGCTTCTACTTCTCACCACACCACCCACACAACCCAGCACCATCCATGCCAAGCCGTGCTACCACCAACAGTCCGCATGGCTATACATCTCATCGCACCACCTACCCCACTCTCACCACCCAGGATCAACCAGCACAAATCCTCTCCACCAATAACAATTTGAATGACTCTACACCTCATCTCACCACCTGCAACTCACAGCATCACCCGCTCCAATCCACTCTACCAGCATCAGTGTGCATGTTTTTATACCTCGCAGCTCCCCTTGCACCACCCGGCACCACTCGCGCCATCAGAAAGAATCCGAATGCCTCTACACCTCATCGCACGACCTGCTTCACTCACATCAGCCAGCACAACCCACACCACTTAACACCAGTCGTGCAACCAGCAACAGACACATTCCTCTATATTTCATTGCATCACAAACATCACCCAACACCACCCGCACAACCAGTACCTGTCCGAATGCCTCTATACCTGTTCGCACTACCAATATCATCCAACACTACCCGCATCTCCAGCAACAATTCGCATGCCTCTACACCTCACCGCCCCACCTACACAATTCCGCACCACCCACACCACCAGTAACAGTTTGAATGATTACACCTCACCACACAACTTCCACCGCCCACTCAACCCAGCACCTGCCACGCCCCTAGCAACTATTCACATTCCTCTACTCCTCACCACCGCACTACCTCCACGACCCACACAACCCCACACCACTAGCAACAGTCCGCATTACAGAGGAGATCCGCCCTACGCCACGGCCACGGCAGACCGACGCCCCGGCACGCCGACGACCCCGCCCACGAGCCACGCGGCAGAGCCACGCGCCAGACGCCAGCGCCTACGCACGCCCGACGCACTTGCGCCCTACGCGGCCCAGACAGCGCCAACGCAGCCTACGCCAGCGCCCGCGGCAGCGCCGAGCACCGCCGACGCCCCCGCGCCAGACGCACGCACTACCGCAGGGCCGACGCCGCGCCCGACCGCCGGCCTACGCACCCGGCCTCGCTGGAGCCGCGCCGACGGCACGCGCAGACGCACGCCCTAGCGCGCCGACGCAGCGCCCGAGCCCGGCCGACGCCCGCGCCAGACCACGCGCCTACGCACGCCCCGACCCGCCCCGACCCGCGCCGACGCCTGCGCCCGACGCCCCATGCCAGCGCCCAGCGATACGCAGGCGCCGACGCCGGCCAGACCACGCGCCCTACGCCACGCGCGTCTCGCACGACCGCGGCGCGCCGACGGCCCGCGCCGACGCCAGCGTCAGACGCCCCGCGCCCTCACAGCGCCGCGAGCCAGAGCCGAGCCGCCCCGACGCACGCGCCAACGCCACGCGCCTAACAGCCACCGCCGACGCCGGCCGCGCACCGCCAGACGCCACGCGCACTACACACGGCGACGCCACGCGCCCGACGCCACGCGCCAGACGCACGCGCCCTACGGCACGCGCCGACGCCCGCACCGACACCCCGCGCCCGAGCCACGCGCCAGAGCCAGCGGCCTACCCCCCGACGCCCAGCGACCGACGCCCCGCACCGACGCACGCCCCGATCCCGCGCCAGAACGCCACGCGCCCTACGCACGAGCTTTAACGGGCCACGGCCGACGCGCGCCCGCCAGCGCCAGACGCCACCGCCCTACGCACGCGCGCGCGAGCCACGGCGCGACGCCGCGCCCGAGCCCGCGCAGACGCACGCCTAGCACGCGCCCGACGCCGCGCTCCGACACCGCGCCTACGCCGCGCCGACGCCCGCGCCCGACGGCAGCGCAGACGCAGCGCCCTAGCCACACGCCCGACGCCAAGCGCCCGACGCCGCGCCCGACGCCGCGCCAGACACCACGCGCCCTACGCAGCCCGACCCCGCGCCCGACGCCCTGCGCCGACGCCCCGCGCCCGACGCCACGCGCCACGCGCCCTACGCCAACGGCCCTACGCAGCGCCCGACGCCAGCGCGACCGCGCCGAGCCCGCGCCCGAGCAGCGCCAGACGCCAACGGCCTACCCCGCCGACTCACGCGCCGACGCACGCGCCAGACGCCACGCGCCCGACGCCCCGCGCCGCGCCCGATGCCCGCGCCAGACGCACCGCGCCCTACGCCACGCCCCGACGCGCCCGAGCCGGCAGACCCACCGCCCGAGCCACGCGCCAACGCCCGGCCGACGCCCGCGCCCGACGCCCGCGCCGACGCCGCGACTCCACGGGCCAGACGCCACGCGCCAAGACGCCACGCGCCCGACGCTAACGCGCCGCGCGCGCTCCCCACCTCAGAGGCCCCACTGCGCTCCTAGTAATTGCCTCTCCAGCCCATCCGCTTTACAAACCCCGTTTTCTTACCAGCAATGTCTTTTACCAGCTCGCGTTTACCAGCCCGCTCTTTACCCTATTTGCCTTTACAGCAGTGGCTTTACCAAGCCAGTTATTCCGCGGATAGGGCCCATCACTCCGCCCTGTTCCGCTTCACACGCCCACCGCCGGCGCCCCGCCTCAGCCCGCAGTTCCTCCCAGTCAGTGTCGCGTAAGATTTAGCAATATCGTATACCAGCCAATCCCGCCTTTACCACGCATATTTTACCTCCCTGCTTTCCAGCAACCTCTTTTACGCCGTTTTACCTGTTCCCGCTTTCACACTCCCTTTACAAGACGCCTTTTCCATATCGACTTTACAGCCTCCTTTACCAGTTTCCGCTTTAGCAGCCGCAAATTTTACACCAGGCCTTTACCAACGAGACTTGACCAGCCCCGTCCCGTTCCCACCCCGCTCTACACAACCCGTTCCGTCTCTACCAGCCTGCCACCCCGTCTACCCATCCAACGCACTCCGAATTCCACTCTACCCCCGTCACTCTAGGAATCGCTCCGCGCCGTCAGTTCACTCCACCTCTCCCCCCTATACAGCCCGCCCTTCCCGTCACCACACTAGCTGCCCACTTCACCCCACTTACTCGATCTCCCAGCCTACCCTGCTTCGCAATGATGAGCCATGCCGAGAAATATATAAGCTTTCCGAGTGGTCTCTCAATAAGTGTAGTTATAGTGTGCATGTAAGTGTGTGTTTCATGTGGTAAGAGAGAGCAGGGACAAAGATGAAGATAGAGACACGGCGTGGTTTGTTAGGTACTCGCTCCAGCATTTTCTCGGTAAACTGCTGATTCAGAGCACCCAACCGCTTCATTTTTTCCAGAAATTGGCTAAATTGACTAAGTTTTATAACTTATCAAAACCGCTTCTATATGGACTTGTACTCTAGAACTTCCCTGGTACATCTGAAGCGATGATATTACTAAATGAGTTACCGCAAATCGGATTTTTTTGTACTGCGGTAGTGAAAGAAGTTAATTTATAACGTTATTCGGCAGTTAACTAAATAAATAGAACGAAAGTTTTCAATTAAGAATATAAACATCGTGTATTAACCACACTTAACAAAATAGTGAAGCTAGTAACATCAAAATTTGTGATTTTTGTTCAATCCTAACATTATTTGCTCTCACTACAATAATTTGCAATAAATGTAGGTATTAATTTCCCAGTGCTTATAATGGTTTGGTAACTGGTTAACATCAGCACACGTCTTTTTCCATAGAAATCGTTACCACAATTAGTTGAGTATTGTAGTTGTTTAGTTGTTATATCCATTACGTGCCAATTTCGGTCTCTAGTTTGAAGGCTGAAAGTTTACCAAACGAAATATGTTCGAAAGCTTTCAATAATATTTGTGGACAGGACAATGGGCTTCAATTGGAGTTTAATTGAAGCGGATGTTCAACTTCTTCGCAGGCATTCAATAACAGAGCAAATGCTGAAATTGAATGTACAAATAGCCACGTTGTTGATCATTTCAATATTGAAACCCTCATTTCTACGTTACTTTCTTTCGACTGATCCTGTGTAACATGCGGTTAAATTACAGAGAATAGCTGAATGTAGCAATACACTTATAATACTTTCAATACTGTCGATTATGATGATGCGTCACTGTGTTCTTTTTATTTTTTACTGATTAAGCCTTTGACATCTAAAATTCGTATTTGTTGATTGGTGTAGACTGAATTTTCTTTATTTTCTGATTATATTTCAAAATGTATACCACAATCATAATTATACCTTGGGGGGTGTAACCAAAGAAAAATTTACTACATTAATAAATCCGATCGCAAACAAATTATTATTTTTTTTTGTTCAATTGGGCGTTTACATCAATTTATAATCTATCTCTGATCGATTTACAAAGGGAAACAATGAGTTTGAATTTCATGCAAATAATTTAATAATATTTTATTTAGATGATTGCGGTGGAAATTGTGAAAATCCTTGACTTTAGAAGTGGGGGAATCACCTCATTGTAGTTGTTAATGATATTGATTAGGTTTCAAACATAATCTAACAAGTTTCAGGGATTATTTACCTGATAATCAATGTTTAAATAAATCATACACTTCAGTAAACATACGAATCAGCTGAAATGTGATAATACAACATCTTGGTCACGACGTAATCAGAATTTTTTTAAAAAGTTTACTTTAAATAACTATAAGAAAGATTAAATATAAAATTAGAATATATAAATTACTCAAGTAATGAGGGAGCATTTGTATTTTAATATTGTAATGTTACTGTGATTTAGTAGTTCCCTTTGGCTCAATCTTCAAATTTGAAAATATTTGCGTAACATTTTTGAATGAATTAACTCACAACAATTACGCCCACTCAACCAGGATGCCAGCCTAGCAAACATTCACATCTCTACTTCTCAACAGCATAAACCCACGACCAAACCACACTGCAACAGTCCGCTTCTCTAACCTCACACACCACTCATCCCTACAACCCAGACCATAGCGCACTGGCAACAGTCGCATTCCTCTACACTCACCACACCTCTCCATACCTCCAACCCAGCACCACCAGCATGGCAACAGTCCGCATAGGTTTACAGCTGTCAGTGAGGGGGACGGGCGGCGTGTGAGGCTGCAGCGGAGTGTTGCTGCAAGAGTGGCTCCTGTGTTTTGCTTTCTTCGATTATTCCTCCTCCCCGCCCTACGCGTCCCTCCCTCGCGCAAAACGGCCGCCGCCTGGGCCGCATCGCTGGTTTCATTCTTTATTCGAGTGCTCCGGCGCTAGGCGTCTCGCACACACCGACCGGACAGCGGAACGGCGACTCGGGGGACGCGAGGTTAAGTGGAGTGTGTGGGAGTGGCGGGCGGGGCGTGGGGGGGGCGGGCCGGCCGGGGGGCGGGGGGCCGGGGGCGGTGGGGTGGTCGCACCGCGCGCCGGCCGGTGGGCGGAGGGTCGCCCCGTAACACATAGCCGAACCGCCAGCGACTGTGCGCGCGCGAGCGGGCGCGCGCCTTGCGCGGCGGGGGTTCAGGGGAGCGGGAGGGGGAAAACGAATGAAAGGAAAGACGCTCGTCGCGTGTTTATAGAAACGCCATCTCGCGTGACAGACTCAGATGCCGGCGGATGCAAGTAATTTTCGTCGTTCCACGCCTACACTGCGACTAGCTGGCTGAGGACGCTGCGGATACGTGGGCAGCGTGCGGCGCGTTTGGTTCGACGATTGTCGGACAGAGAAAATCTGGGACTCGTGAGGGTGAATTATTGCGGAGGTAGGGAGTTTGGTGTACGGATGTAGAGTGGTAATGGGATGTCAGTGAGCAGTAGGCGCTGAGTCGTGGAATGTCTCTGAGAGGGATGTGGTGAAGGTGGAGGAAAGATGTGTGAGTTTGGGGTGGTGACTGATTGGTCTGAAAGGCGAATTTGAGACGACGAAACAGTCGTTGATTAATAGTGTGTGGTGGTTGAGGATGCGTATGTGATGAGGTGTGGAGGTACTCGCTGAGAGTTGTGTGAGTAAGGATTGAGGGAAGTAGTGACTGAGATTCTAGTGCTTAAGGAAGTGAGTAGGACACGAGGTGAACATTGGGTTTGGCGTCGTGGTCTAGTGAAGGTCTGTTTTTTGTGAGAGATCAGAAAGAATTTCTAGAATATGGTGTAAAAGGAAAAAAACGACACAATTTATTTTGCAACATTTAAAACTATGTTATTCTGGTGTTTGTCCAAAACTGTGGGGAAAAATGGAATATACGTAGATATATGAAGTGAACAGTATATAACGAGATTACTTACTTCAGTATCTCTAGAATACGAAAATCAATAGTTCGTCTATTCTTTTGACGAATTTTTGTCGGATTTTTTAATATTACTTGTGAATCCTGTTTTAATTTTGTTAATTACTAGTTCATGATGCCTTGGTAGACCAGCTCAAACTCGTATAATTGACGAAAACTTTGTCGAAATATCGAGGCGTTTCGGTAAAGCTTTTAATTAAGGTGTTTCTTTACTTTAATTAATTCATAAACTGAATTTTCAGATCTCGAGAACTGTTCCGTGATTGTGTGCGACTCTTTATACATGTTATTTAAGATAGTTATTGATCTGCTATAGGAGTTTACTTTGGCATTATAGGCTTTAAAGATTCTCTTGATCTGTTACTGCGCATTGGCTTAGAATAGTTCACACATTGTTCTGAAAAGTGAAAACTGGCCAGCAAGTAAGCTCGAATTGTCAAAACATAACTTATAAGAGAGTTGGGTTCGACCACCACCTTCTAAATCCACGGAAATTGCATTAACAATTTCGTCTCAAAAACAGGAGAATGCATATGAAATAAAAATTGAACTGAATTTATACATTATCGATCAAATGTAACTTTGATATAAAAACTGAAAGAAAGAGATAGAGCATTTTATGTTTCAGCGTGGATAGTGAGAAATTCTGAGTCGAGCGTGAGAATATTCTGAAATGTGATGTAGAAATTAACGGCGCCTACTCTTAGATGGGCACACACAGAAAAATTATGTAAATATTGGTTGGTGACTCCCACTCACTCTGGGATTTATTATTTACTGGAGGATACGCATTCGTTATTTGGTGTATCACCCCCAACTATTGTTAATATGATGTTTGTGGCCCGTATTACGATGGTCTGGAAATATAAAGACTTATAGATCGTAAGAAGTATAATCACAATTCAGGCTAGCCAACATAATAACACTGTGGCAAAACAACTATTTGTATTTATGAATTAGACAGTCCAAAGAGATCATTCAGTTAAAAAAGAAATAAGAACCATTAAGATAATTTCACTATTCGCAAGGTGTTGATTTGAAAAAGAGGTTTATTGCATGGAAAGGAGAAACTATTTCTAAATTTAAATGTAGTATAAATTGGAGGTCTTCTAATCAGGCGTATTTCTCATCTGGTCGAAAGAGTTAAGAATTATATGAACGAAGGGCCCCTAGCTGATCGGCGGGAAGGTACGTTGAATTGGTTAGTAATGTATTTCTAGTTTTTTAGCAATGATCTCACACAGGACTTATATAAATCGGTAGCCTATAATTATGGGATATTCTAATTTCAGCATGCATAAATTAGGAGTTTTAGTTGGAGTGATTTGTAAGCAAGGTTATATGTTGTATTTGAATCAGTTGAGTAGACGTTATGACATTGTTATGCATCTGCGTATAAACTCTTCCCATCGCATGAGAAGTTCCTTGAGGAAGATAAAATTTAATTCAGGCTTCTTGGCAATTCGATACTTCCTTGTGTCTGATTCGATCAAGCTTCCACTTTTTATGCTTTCTATAAACTAGAGACGGGATGAAGTTTTGTCAACTATGTCATGGATTTTGAGTAAAAATAAACAAAAAATAATTCAGATTGTGAATGTGTGTTTCATGGCGTTATGTTTTAATGATAAATATGGACGATGTATTGTGCTTGATGTTATACCCCGATTTACCCAAAACATCTAATGTAGAACGAGATGGTGAGAATATATATATTTACAATATCTGCATAAATTGATGGTAGTGGAGGATTAAATACGTTAGAAATTGTAACAAGAGAAAGAATTCAATATACTTTTTTTGAGCATTTTTTTGTTAGAGTTTAGCTGATATTTTTTTAAGGGTTGGTTATATAACAACATATTTTATTCTTCTAATCATTTGAAAATGATTTATTACAGTCTATTTTATCTTATTAGTAAGTGAAAATGCTCGATTTTAACTCTGATAATTAACTTCATTTACTACGCAGTAACAAATCGATTGCGGTATCTTGGTACAGAATCTATATCATACAAGTTCGATTTCTCAGCTGTGTGACCATGGAGCTTCATAGAGTAGCAGAGGAGAAATAAGTCAGTTAATAATATGGATTAGCTGTGAGTGTGAACTATATTGATGTATAATTAGTATTTTAATTACAAGCGGGCAGTCATGCCAATTAATATAAGCAAAGTTGTCTGAGGTCAATAAGAATGGATCGGGTTAGGGCTTGCTCTAAGTACGTAAGTCTATCAAATAAACTCAGTTCTATATCGGAGATGTAGATAGATTCACTGAATCTAGTGATTTCTTAGATAAAGCGCAAACAAACAATGGTACAAATCTCTCATTTGGCACTACTAACGTTTGATTCTCAGAGTTTATTTATAATGTCGAAATATTGAAAACAACTAATATGAACGTTTTCTTTAACTTTTTCAAAAGACGAAAACTCAATTTTTTCAGACAGCAACATCGCTCATTCACCAACCATCGATTGGCCGGGTCGCATCAACTTTTCCCTTCGCCGATTAACGCAAATACGCAGTGGAATATTCGAAAAGTAGGAGGGGTCGCACGAAGCCAGCGAAGGGGTCCCGCCCAATTTTGTAGTTGGCCGGGTCTTCAATCTACGGCCGCGGCATTCCGGGAATTGCTGCGTCCCCTGGAATCGCCATCTTCGAGTAGAGCGGAGCAGTGTCTCCGCCTGACGTATTGGAATTTTCCGC
>BOPP01000031.1:6410650-6421560 GCA_017312745.1 Gryllus bimaculatus
CACCCAATCCGGCCTTGACCCCGCCTCCGTCTCCCCCTCCCCGTTGGTCCACTACCGCTTCGTTCGGCCGCTGCGATTAGGCTGCGGACGCTGTGCCGCGAGTAGCCGCGCCCTTCGCCTAAGATCCTAAGCCGCCCTGGCCACCGCAGAGCCCCAGCGGAAGGGCGCAGGGCGGAGGGCTTCCGGGAGCTCGGGCGGCGGCGGCGGAGCGCACGGGGCGGAGAAGATAAACAATGATTAAAGAAGACGTTACAGGTTAAGAAATGCGCTAAGGGGAAGCACAAAAGATGAAACCTAAGAAACGATGTGAAAGGAATGTGAAAAACGAGATTCACTTTAATAGTAACACGAACACTGTCAAACCTTAAATAAACGTATTAAGAATTGTTGAAAATTATGAAGTTTAAAGACAAAGTTGAAAAACTAAAGAAGCGTGACATAGAATATTCGAATAAAAAGTTTCTAGACAATTGTGTAATGTTCTAGATCTAATGTCAGCAGTCAAAAAATAGCGTTCTGTAAAAATTATAATAAATACGGAAATCTTCATGACTTTGTAAGTTGACTTATTAAATGAATTTTAATGGTAAAAAATGAGTCGTTTCAATGCCTACATTTTTACTAATGGGTAACTACATAACAAAAACGAACTCATATTCAACTAATTGAGGGATGGAACACGTTTTCAGAAAGAGCATTTTTTCTTTCGTAATTAGCGAAAAAGGGTTTACAAGCTTATGTTTTATATTTCGACACAAAATGTTGGAAATGAGCTATGATGTGTTGTTCATACAACCAATTCTTCATAGAGTTCGATTGGGAATAACAATTTTGGTGAAAATACGTTTTACAGTTTAGTGTTGTTCACAGACGGACGGACAGACAAACGCACAAACGAGGAGACGTTTTGTTTTACACCAATTTTTTGGTATCAATAACCACCAAATCTGGATTTTGACAAAACGTTTTGGAGGAAATGTACATACAAGAATAGGATACAAGAAACACTTTTTATATATTGGGGACCTACAAAATACATTTTTCTGCGAAAATCACTACTTTTGCTGCAGCACTTCTACAAAACTTTGTCTATGCTACGTATGTATTTTGCGATACGATGCACATAATTCATAATGCAATAACATTTAGTAAAATGCTTTAAGAGAACCGCGTTGTAGAGGAAATTATTTACTTAATTTACCCGAAAATGCGAGATTGTCGACATATTTTTTCTTATTAAAATATAATGCAATTTTAGACGTCATGATTTAATGCAAAACAAATTGAGTCATATACAATAAACGCTTCTTGGTAATCAAGCTAACTTAAGGATGGAAAGGAACTATATTATTTCTCAAGAATGGAGGCAGCTGTAACCGCAGATGAAAAATTGAAGATTATAATTGCATTGGAGCTTAGCAAGTATTTTGAAGAAAATGGTATCTACGATAATAGTTATGGAAGTACATAATCATAAGGACAGGATGAACTGATTAAGATTACGGCGTCGCTATGCTTTTATCCGTTTCCCAATTTTCAGGCATCGTGGTCATGATAACTCTGGTTACACCCTTCCAGATGATGGAAGTTTATGACCAACGAGATATACTTTATTATCGTTCATCTGCAACACTGATTTATTTTCCTACGCTAGGGGTTTATTTTATGTCAGTAATACAGCTTTCAGCCAAGACAAGCATCTAGACCACAAGTGTGTGCTTGAAGGTGAGAAAGCATGGAGTTCGAATGAAAAATACAGGAATGCAAATGATCTTTTTACTTTCTTTGCTTATTATGTTTACGTTTTAAAGCATGATACTTCTAGATGATTTGGAAACATCGACTTTTTGTATAAAATCATCGGTGAATTTAACATCGATTTTTTAACCCGATGTTATTTTAAAAGCAATGTTTTGAATTCGATGTTTTATGTTCTATGTTTTATGTCATGATTAAAACCTGTAATAATTTCCTGTTACTCATAAATAGAATATTCGTCAGATCAATGTTCATACAGACATACACAACCATGACCGAGGCGGGACTAGAACCCGGGATCTTCTGGTACTAGACCGCGGCGGCACTACTATATTATCGATCTCGACCATCTGATCGGCTAAATCAGACGTTTTGTTAAATATTCTGGTCATTTTCTCACTGTTTTTGCCATTAAATCTAACAAATTAGTAATCCTTTAAACCAATTTACCTTCAAGTAAACATTCATGGCTAGTACTGCAGTTTTAAGAACATCCATGTTTAAAAAGATCATTGGTGTTGAGGCAATATTTTTTAATATCGATGTTGCATTTTGAACATCGATAATCATGGATGTATTAGAAAATATATTATTGTTGAACCCTAGTAACGATAAAGTGGTTCATACTTCCTACGATATCTAGTATATTGCATCATTGAACACGTATTGTCAGAACCGACGTCTTGTGTGTCCTTGCTACCGAAAAATCATTTAACGGCAAAACGTCTGTCAGAACGGCTGTCCGCCGTCTCTTATTCCAGCTTGTTCATATGTGGTCAACGCTAGGTATTTTTTTTATAAAAATTGGTGTTTCCCAATCGAGATGAAGGAACTCAATGCCCTGTGAGTTTGGAACGGATATTGGAACTAACTTTACAACAGTTTCAACAACTTTTTAAAAATGTTCATAAGTGGCTTGAAATTTTTTCATTAAACTGTGCTTCTAGATAGAGTAAAAGACGCTTAAAAGTGGTTCAGGTATAATTTTTGTGTTGTAATTTTTAATTTTTCGTCGCAAATTCAGTTTTTTTCTGCGTCTTTCCACAACTGTAATAATGAGTTTTTTTCATTAATGAAAGCTGCTGCTCACTGGCTAAATGTCGTGTGTTTTTCTAAAATATCAGTATTATTCGTGTAACTTTGCGTCCAATGGAGTAATTAGATGGTATTTTATATAAGACAGCAATTTACTTTAATGGGTAGGAGGTGAGATACTATATAGTTGTTCTGCCAAGGAAGGAAATTATATATATATATATCATTATTTACCCGCTTTTGTACATAAAACGTCATTTCTCAGCAGGAATGCGAGTTCAAAAGACGAGTAGTCGAAAATCAAGGTTCCACGTATCGCATTTAAATATAGTTTAATGTACCTTAAATTTTTCAACAACGACACTGAATTTCATTTATCAGCTGCCTTCTCAATTTGCTTATGAGAGTATTTTTTAAGGGAGGCTGAAAAATCAATATACATTGGATCGCTTTCCTTGAATTTCGACACCAGCAGAAATACGTTCTTACATTAACATTGGAAAATATTATCAAATTGAATCACACATTCTCAGAACAAGAACGAAATACTCTGCAAACTTTATTTTTTGTAAAAATGATCTCGAGATATGTGTGGCAATTCCACGCGACCGCTTAGGGTCATAAGGGGATATTCTCTTAAATTCGCAGTGATGTTAAATGTTGGGTTATAAAAATTAAGTAATTTCTTGCATGGAAAAGTCCATATATGTACCACCTTACTTGGAGACGAGCTTTAGATTAAATTGTTGAATACTTGTAGATAATTCTCTGGTGATTTAAAATTTTTCATTACTTAATTTATGTCTTGATCGTCTTGCGTTTATATGTTTATATATATATTATATATATATATTATATATATTTTATATATATATATATAATATATTATATATATATATATATTATATATATATATTATATATATATATATATTATATATATATATATTATATATATATATTATATATATATACATGTATTTTACATACATATAAAATGAAACAGTATTTTTATTGAAGGCTCACTTTGGTGTCTCCACTTGAAACATAAAGCTCGAGCTAGTCCCGTAAATTCTGTGTATGTTTATCACGTGAGGTGGCTGTGATCTTCCCTAGCTGGATGGCGAGATCTACCGCCGACTTATACCAGTTATCTCCCCTCTCAATCGAGACACCGACCAATCCGTATCAAGCCAGTGTAGTGCATCTAAGTTTAAGTGTGTGTAAAGAAGAGGTGAGAATAGGGGAAGGAAGAGGAAGGAATAATTGCGCGCAGTTCGTGGCCCGTTTTTATGCTACTACTCCGGCTTCGCCTGGTGTTGACCGGAGAAACCACGGACAACCACCGCTCAGGACAATCGGCTTCTATAATTCGCCTCCACACAGCAACTGAATTCGAACTAGCTATCTAGCTAGCGCCGAAAAATCCCGCGTCTGAAGGAACTCTAACCCCTTGATTCTACCAGTGCAGCACTGCAGTGAGATTCAATACGGTACCCCCAGAGCAGCGATTCTGGCAATAGCTCACACGAACGCACCAGCAGAGCTGCAGATCGCTTCGTCGCCAGGGCTAATCTAAGGGTTTCGTGTCCGCGCGCTAAGACAAACTTCTTGGGGAGCGGGAGCGGGCGCGAGTGGGAAAGCGGTGCCGACGCGGTAATCTCCGTGCGGTCCTGAGGCGTCCGGCATTAATCGCGTAAGTGCTTCCGAAGCGCAACCTCCGCCGCCGCCTCCCCACCTAGACTCTCGGCTTGCAAGCGATGCGCGCCGGGTTCTTTGGCGAGACGCTGCCCTGCTCTTTATGCTGCGTCGCGGCCGCCTACTTTGTCACCTCTGCGCTCCCTTGAAGGGAACCCTGCAATTTCTGGCTCGGTGTGGTTCTCAGGTGTGATTTACTCCATGCAAGGTGCGCTACGAGAGAAATAATATGTTGCCATATCATTATACTCACCGTGAGTATATTTTAATCATTTACAAAGCGTGAAATCGAGTTGACCGATGCATCGAAATGAATTCTCCGATGCACAAATGATTTTTCCGTCAGAATGAATCGCCAGCAAAGATGCGGAGAAATGAATTGCCCGGATGATCACATAACTGAATTGACCGATGCGATTTGAATTGCTTTGCAGCTGATTGAATGCCGATTAATGATTCATTGACTGATGCCGAAATGAATTGACGATACGAATGACGAACGATCACACGAATGAATTGGAAGCGATGCACGAAATAGTGCCGAGCGCGCGTAATCCCGTGCGTCCTGAGGCGTCCGGCATTAATCGCGTTAAGTGCTTCCGAAGCGCAACCCCGCCCCATCCCCCACCTAGACTCTCGCTGCAAAGCAGTGCGCGCCGGGTTCTTGGCGAGACGCTGCCTGCTCTTCATCTGCGGTTGCCGGCCGCCTACTTTGTCGACCCTGCGCTCCTGAGAGGAACCTGCAATTTCCTGGGCTCGTTGTGGTTCTCAGGTGTGATTACTCATGAAGGTGCGCTAAGAGAAATAAATATGTTGCATAAATTATACTCCACCCGTGAGTATATTTTAAACATTTACAAAGGCTTGAAATGAGTTGACCGATGCAGCGAAATGAATTCTCCGATGCAGAAATGAATTTTCTCGATGCACGAATGAATTGCCCCGTGAACAAAATGATTGCCCGGTGCACGAAATGAATTGCCCGGTGCACGAATTGAATTGACCGGAATGTTTGAAATTAGTTCGACTGATGCACGAAATGAATTTGACCGAATGCAACGAAATAAGTGCCGACGCCGGTTAATCTGTGGCGGTCCTGAGGCGTCGGCATTAATCGCGTAAGTGCTTCCGAAGCGCAACCCTCCTCCCCCACCTAGACTTCTGCTGCAAGCAGTGCGCGCCGGGTTTTGGCGAGACGCTGCACTGCTCTTCATCTGCGTTGCCGGCCCCCCACTTTGTCGACCTGCGCTCCCTGAGAGGAACCCTGCATTTTCCTGGCTCGTGTGTTCTCAGGTGTGATTACTCAATGAAGGTGCGCTAAGAGAAAATAAATATGTTGCATAACATTATATCACCCGTGAGTATATTTTTACACATCTCTACACAAGGCTGAAATGAGTTGAACCGAGATGCATCGACAAATATTTTCCGATGCCACGATATGAATCTCTCCGATGCCACGAAATATTATCTGCCACGGGTGTCCACCCAAAAATGAATTGCCCGGTGCACGAAACTGAATTGGACCTATGTTTGATTAGTTGCTGGCACGAATGAATACCGTCACCGAAATCGAAACTTGACGAATAGCACGAAATGATTGACCAGACTGCACGAATGGAAAATTGATCCGAATGCACGAAACTCGATATTGCGTGCCGACGCGTAATCTCCGTGCGGTCGCTGAGGCGTCCAGGCATTAATCGCGTAAGTGCTTCCGAAGCGGAACCCTCCTCCCCCACCTAGACTCTCGCTGCAAGCAGTGCGCGCGCGGGTTCTTGGCGAGACGCTGCCTGCTCTAATCTGCGTGCCGGCCCCACTTTGTCACCCCCCCCTGCGCTCCCTGAAGAACCTGGCAATTTCCTGGGCTCGTGTGGTTCTCAGGTGTGATTATCCATGAAGGTGCGGCTAAGGAGAAAATAAATATTTTTGCCTACATTATACTTCCCGTGAGATATTTTAAACATTTAAAAAGGATGAAATGTGTACGTGAGAATTCCGATGCACAGAATGATTGCCGGACGATGTCTTCGATGCACGAAATGAATTTTCCGATGCACGAAATGAATTGCCGCAAAATGAAGTGCACCTGTTGTACGAAATGAATTGCCCGGTGCACGACATTGAATTGACCGATGTTTGAAATTAGTTCTGAACACGATGAATTGCGTAACGAAATGAATGACGATTGACAAGATGACATGACGAAATAGTGCCGACGCGGTAACTCGTTCAGTTGTGTTGGTCACTGGAAGGGGCGTTTTTCCCCGGATTATCGCTAAGTGCTTCGAAGCCGCAACCCCCCCCCATCTCACCTAGATCTCGCTGCAGCATGACGCGCCGGTTCTTGGCGAGACGCTGCCCTGCTCTTCATCTGCGCTTGCGGCGCTCCTACTTTGTCACCCTGCGCTACTGAGATGGAAACCCTTGCAATTTCCCTGGGCTCGTTGGTTCTCAGGTGTGGATTACTCATGAAGGTGCGCTTAGAGAAATAATATGTTGCATACATTAACTCCACCCGGAGTATATTTTAACATTTACAAAGGCGAAATGAGTTACGATGCACGAATGAATCTTGATGCCGAATTGATTCTCGATGCACGAAATGAATTCTCGATGCAACGAAATGAATTCTCCGATGCACGAAATGAATTTGCCCGTGCACGAAATGGATTGCCCGGTGCGCGAATTGAATTGACCGATGTTTGAAATTAGTTGACTGATGCACGAAATGAATTGACCGATGCACGAAATAGATTGTCCGACGCACGAAATAGATTGTCCGACGCACGAAATGAATTGACTGATGCATGAAGTCAGTTGACCGATGCACGAAATTAGATGACCTATGCACGAAATTAGTTTACCGATGCATGAAATTAGTTGACCGATGCATAAAATTAGTTGACCGATGCATAAAATTCGTTGACCGATGCGTAAAATTAGTTGACCGATGCATAAAATTAGTTGACCGATGCACGAACTGAGTTGACTGATGTCCGAAATTAGTTGACTGGAGCATGATATGAGTTGACTGATGCACGAATGTCGAGTCTATAATCTTCGCAAGATGCGGCCCCGTTCGTCATCAACGTCGCTAGTATCCCCCTGCGCTCGAGTGGAGCCTTGCTTGTGCCTCACTTTGTGGCGTTCTTAAGTATAATTACGTCATGAGGTCCGCTAGGGAAAATAAATATGTTGTCGTATATTAAACAAACATGATTCCTGTGAATACATTTTAATATTTAGAAAGGCTGAAATGACTTGACCGAAGAAAACGTAGGTTTCCGCGACCGGAGTCAGTAACTATTTCGCTGTCCATTTCCCCCATGGAAGGCCGCAGAATGGCGGCCGAAATGTTGACAGCTGTTGTTGGGACAGACAAGGAGCTACGACTTGACTGTTGTTAGGTACGAATCTCGAATCTTGTTATTTTTGCAAGACGCATGTCCCGTTCCTCATCAGTGACGCGGACTACCACAATCGAAAATCTCCGCGCACAATTTGTCTCGCGCCACTTTCCTATTCCTCAACTCGTGTGGTTCTCAGTTGAGATAAATTCATGAGATTTGTTGAGGAAAAATAAATACATTGCTTTCAACTCCTACTCTTAGATACTCTTAGAGCCCCAAGGTGGCTCTTGCGCAGCAAAATAGCTTCCCGGGGGATTCCATTCTCGGTCGAGACAAAGAGAAGGATGTCTCGTTTCTTTAAAACATTGTCTCAGTTTGTTATGTGACGAAGAAAAGCTCTAGCAGGGGGGGGGGGTAGCTAATAACGGTGAAGGCAATATGTCTCGTTCGCCACGTGTCTTACTCCCCAAACATGGGAATTAACTAGGCCCAGGCGTGGTGGCACATTTAGCTAGTCGTCAGATTCGGATACTCGAACAAAAATGCCAAACACACACATGTATTATACTAAAATAATGTTTGTGAATCAACAGCGTTCTTAGAAAATGTTACAAATTTCTATAGTATGAATTAGGAGCGAAAGTGATTACTTTTTGCCAATGATAACATCGTGTGGAACATCATATAAAAATGTTACAGATGGAATATTGGTCCTCGAGTTATATGCAGCTCATTATGGTCTGGTCTTTATTAAATAAATGAATTATCTGCCGAAGCGCCGACTGACAAAACTGCGCCCGAACGTCATCATAGAACAGTACGTATTAAAAGCATAACAATTAGTGGCAAAAGCCACTAGGGATTTCAGGAGCACGTTCATTGGTAAAAAAATGATTATTTTTGACCCCCTTAAATGTCCTAGAAGTTTGTAACATTGAGGCAACCTATATTTCAATATGTAGAAAGCTTAAATTTATTTTACCGATTTTACTCAAATCAGTCCTCCGTTAGAAAATAAATGGGAGGCCTTTGAAGCTGCTTCGAGCTTCTTTCACCATAGATACGAATGTCACAAATGAATTAGTAAGATATCTTTAATTACAAATTTGATGAGGATATCGGAGAGAAGAATAACATTTTTGTCGTGACAATTCTGTAATCTATAGTCTCTTAAAGATGTACAACACACTAATATATTTCTAACTTTCAAAATGTAACGCAGTAATTTGTCCTTTCTCTTGTCAAATTTTATACTATTCACAACTCTTGACAAATAATATTGAGATATGCACGATACATTAACTACAATTTTTTTTTAAGAAAAGGTAAAATTACTAGGAATATACAACCAACATCCCTTAATTCTTTTTAATTTCAAAATATAATTTTATAAACAAAAGCGAATGATTAGGATACACCATAATGAAGAAGCAGAGAATACGAAACTTCGTGATACTCTTCGTCTCTCGAGAGCATCGGAGGGCGACTCATGGCCCCCATCTGCCGCGATGAGAATATTCGCTCCTCCCACACCGCGCGGCACGTTCTCCGGAAATTCGACAGACTCCATTTTGCAGGAGCTCCATCAGGTCTGTGTTCGGAGAGGCGCCCTCCCACGGCGCGATGCGCTCTTCACTTGTTGAACAAGAGCTCGGCGCCCGTCCTGATGACGCTCTATTTGTCTCGGGTGCGGGCGCGGGGGACGGGGCAGCTACGGAGCTGCGCGTGGAGGACGCGGGAAGGGGAGGGAGGAGGGGAGGGGCTGGCGCCCGTTGGCAAGGGTTGCGCACGCGAGCTTGCTCTACGAGGAAGACGGAATCAACGACGAGGAACAGAGATCACACTCATAAAGGGGGAGTGTGATGAGGCGAGAGTGAGCAAGTGGTTCGCGTTTCCGGGCCCGTCAACTATTTCGATAATTAGTCCACGGAATGTAGTGTTAGTTGTATATGAGAAGTGGCAGTGTTTTTATCCCACTCAAAACTGAATATTTCCTTTTATAAAGTTGTCTAATAAAGACAATGCATGATTTTCTAGCTACTAACGACAAACATTTTCCTCTGGATTTAATACGTTTAAAATTACCGGAAATCTTCTCATCAATGACAATGATACAAACAAAAAGCACGTCCATTTGTTAAAGTGATAAAGATATTTATATAATGATATATAATTAACATCTTATGACACATTTCATGAAAATGAAGTTGAATAACTACCATATGCAAGTACGAAACATGGTCATTTCAAAGTGCATTAAAACATCTAAGTAAAGTTTGCTTCCACGCAACGGAGAATGAAATCTAGAACAACATTTGAGCACAATAATTATAATCTTGGTCTCATTTTTGGCGTAAAATTATGACCCTTTCACTATCTGCCATGAAGAAAAGACAATTCACAAGTTGGTTACGCCTACAGCACTTCCAACGACAGATTTTTCTTCCTTTTCACGAATGCATAGTTTAATTTCAAGGCCGTCCAAATAGCATCTTCACGCCACGAGTCATTTACTTCATGCCAGTGGTCAATAAAATTAGAGAAAGAAGAAGAAGATTCAGAAAAAAAGAATGAATGAAAGAATGAAAAAACGAATGAAATACTAAATGTAAGACTGAATGAAAGAAATAAAAGAAGAAAAACAAATAAGAAAAAATGAAAGAAAGAAAAAAAATGAAAGAAAGAAAAAAAATGAAAGAAAGAAAAAAAATGAAAGAAAGAAAAAAACGAAAGAAAGAAAAAAAGAAAGAAAAAAATGAAAGAAAGAAAAAAATGAAAGAAAGAAAAAAATGAAAGAAAGAAAAAAAATGAAAGAAAGAAATGAAAGAACGAAAAAATAAAATTAAGAAAGAAAGAAAGAAATAGAAATTTAACTTTTGAGCAAGTGCGAATAATTTCAGACTTAACCGTTGGAGAAACTGGCAAAGAATTGCAGTGCGCGCTCGCACGGTGGCGCCGGTCAGCGCGATCGAGGAAGGCGTGGCCCTGGTGGCAGGGCGAGGACCCGAGGGAGAGGCCAGCTCCACGACCCGGCGCGGTGGAGCGGCCGGGGGGGAGGGGGGCAGCT
>BOPP01000031.1:6425487-6438921 GCA_017312745.1 Gryllus bimaculatus
GAATGAATATTTTGTCTTGGATGATAGCTAGTGACCACACTGAAACAATAACTCACACATTCCCGATGCCAAATATATTCGTTTTAACTACTTCAGATTATCTGAGATTTATTTGTAAATTTCATATTACCATTTTCAGCGCAAAAATCGTTGATTACTCCCACAACGTTTCAATATCGGAAGAAATGTAACTTTTATATCAGTGTCTTAGATACAATATACTCCAATTGAAATTCACTGTGAAGATTTAAACTGCGTTTTTCCTCACCAATTAGAGAGTTCAAATTCAATACAACGCTCTAACACATAATATATAATCACATCCATTACTCATAAAAAAGAAAGGACTGAATTCCATTTACAAGACGTTTCTTTGTGAGAATTGATTCCCAGCGCAAGAATTACTAATTTGGACAATGGTACTGTAAGTGCAGTGCATGTTGTAGCGGAGACATAATGGTGTTCCTTCCCAGACGGCATGGATTCTCGCATCGACTCATAGTCGACTTGCGGGTTTCCACTTCCTGGTATTTCTCTCGAAGGGACACCGTTTCATCCGAGACAAGCCCTATGTTCCTGATTGGTTTCCCGTTGTATGGTAGTGCAATGAATGTAAGAGTAAATATGTGTATGTGAAAGAGAGAGATGGAGAGGGAGAGAGATGGAGAGAGAGAGGGAGAGATGGAGAAAGAGAGGGAGAGAGAGAGGGAGGGAAAGAGGAAAAGAGAGGGAAAGAGAGAGAGGGAAAGAGGGAGAGAGAGGGAAAGAGGGAGAGGGGAGAGAGTGAGAGAGAGGGAGGGAGAGAGAGTGAGGGAGAGAGAGTGAGGGAGAGAGAGTGAGGGAGAGAGAGTGAGGGAGAGAGAGTGAGGGAGAGAGAGGGAGAGAGAGGGTGAGTGAGGAATAGGGTGAGAGAGAGAGAGAGGAGGTGAGAGAGGGAGAGAAAGGGAGAGAGTGAGTGGGAGGGGGGCAAGAAGAGGGGGGCGAGCATGGAGGAAACACTGCGCGCCGTCCTTTTGTTAGGGTACTTCTTCATTATTTGCCATTGATCGAAGAAATTACGGAATTGCACAGCTCAAAGCACCAGGAATTCTCCTCCAGCCGCGGTTGCAGTCAATGCCTTTATTCAGCTAGAGCCAAAAATCCGGCCAGGGATTTTTCCAGGAAAGGGACTCGATCCCTAAACCTCCCCGAGAAGCGAAGCTGCGGATCCGGTCCGGATAAATATATTAAGTTGACAGAGATGAATTCTTCTACTTCTTCATTAGGCCTGTTAGTGCAAGACCGGTGATATATTCTGAAGATTTTTTATTCATTTCCATGTAACCCAGAAGTATAGAATGTTGAGAACAAGTAATTATCACCCAACAACATTGTATTACAATCATACCGACCATACACACGGGATTCCGTAATGGCAAAGCATGCCCTCAAAATACAATGAAAAGTTTATTTCGAGTTTCATATCTCCTGGAAACACAATTTTTCGGGAAGAGAAAGTAATAGCATTCGGCCTGTTAATTGTGGGAATTCAGATGCAGTATTGTTACCGTAATTATATGAAGAAATAAAGTAAGTCATCTTTAACAACTTAATATATTTATTTAGAGAAACGGTTTTTCATGGATTTGCCGTCATAGCAGTGTTGCGAGTTTCGTCATACACAGCGAGATTGATAATGACAGCAAAGCCGGCTCTCTATAAATATATTAAGTTGACCGAGATGAATTCTTCTATTTTTTCATTCGGCCTGTTAGTTCAAGGCAGGATCGAATGGCTTTCATAGGAGGAACATAAAATAATTAATGTTAGAACACAATATTGAACAGCATGATGAAGAAGTGTCTTAATAATAGTGTACTATTACGTAAAACAAGAAATCAAACGGAAATGGTAGATAAATTCACACAGGAAATAGTATCTATAACTCACAGCAGCGTTTGCGTAGTTGGAATGAAAGTGATTGTGGCACAATAGGGAAATACTATATTGATCTCATTTCATATTAAGGGAATTCAGTGTGCAGTTAGTAATAAACGTTCACGTTGCTACAGCAAACTGAAACCTGTTTGAACCGATTTTCGTGAATTATATGCATGTAGCACACCTTCCAGCGACGCACCGCCTAACCCAGACGTACGTTCCCGACAGGCCGCCCGACATGGGTGGTAGTGTAGAAAATGTAATTATGTGTGTAAATAAGGAATGAGAAAAGGACACGGAAGAGGAAGGACAGATCGCCCGCGGTCTATGGCCGGTTTGTTAGGGTACTGCTTTGGCATTCTCCTGGTGTTGATCGGAAAACCACCGATCACACCAGCCGGCCGCTAGAATTCTCCTCCAAACAGCGACTAAATCGAGATAGCTAGGTAGCTAGTCTCAAATTCTGTCACCGTCGGGACTCGAGTCTCAGAATCTCCACATCAGAGGCACATCAACGACATCAACTAACGCCTTGAGACACCTAAGCCGAAAAAAGCTGCTGGAGGAGTGTTGCTGGAGGTGACCGCTTAATGGAAGTGGCCGCTAGTACAGGTTTCGCCGAGTCGTCCCCGTGCACTGTGCACCTCGTGAGCCACTTAACCAAAAAAGTGTTGCTGGAGGTGCCCACTTAATGGAAGTGGCCGCTAGTGCAGGTTTCGCCGAGTCGTCGCCGTGCACTGTGCACCTGTGAGCCACTTAACCAAAAAAAGTGTTGCTGGAGGTGCTTACTTAATGGAAGTGGCCGCTAGTGCACGTTTCGCCGAGTCGTCGCCGTGCACTGTGCACCTGTGAGCCACCTAACCAAAAAAAGTGTTGCTGGAGGTGCTTACTTAATGGAAGTGGCCGCTAGTACAGGTTTCGCCGAGTCGTCGCCGCGAGAGGCGCCGCGCACTGCGCGCCTGGCCCACGCCTGCCTGGCGCGGGGACGCGCGCGTGCGCAGCGCCCAAGTTGTGCGCTTCGTGGAAGGACTCGAGTGTTGCGGAGCCTGCGGTCGCTCGTTGCGGTTCCGCAGCGCCGGCTCCCACTGCGCGCCCTGCCGTGCTCCGTTTGGGGGGCAGAGTGCTTCAAACTCTGTTGAAGGAGGGCCCTTCGAGGCAGCCATGTGAACGGAAATACTAATTTAGTTGCCCTCTAAGTAAGATCGTGTGTTGGCAAGGAGCCGTTCAACTGGCTACTTCTGCTTCCATCATTCATCCCAAGCTAAAGGTCTTCTCGGCTGAAGTAAATCTTTTTTTCTAGGGATTTTATCCACCTGACAACCAGGTACCCTTTACGTTCCGATGCATATCCCACTATACAATAGAAATTAATACACCTGCGGAATCGTCTGATCCGGGGTCAGCAGAACGTGAAGCCCTCCGCGGCAATCCATATATGAGAAACAAGAGCCAAACAACCATGCCCAAGGCGGGACTCGAACACGCTACCCTTCAGATCGATGCGTTGAATAGGTACACGTTCTTGGCCACTTTGACCTTCCAGGTGGGCAGAGTGAATTTTAAGGTATTATATTGAACTGCCTTCCTTAAGAAATATCAATATTCATGACCATGCAAAACGAAGATAAGACAGTAACACACATGCAGTCGACCACCTCGCTACCAGAGAGTAGAAATGAAAGTGGCTCGAGATATTCAATTTAGTTTTACTGCACATTACTTTTGAATTTCGTTCATCTATTTTTTTATTTCATTTTCTGTAAGTAAATAACTTTATATATTTTCTGTTTAAATTAATCAGCTAATAATATAATTTCTACAGAATCAAAAAGTAGTTAAAATATTAAATATTCGTATATCAAAGGCAACACGAGTCTCTTAAAATTGGCCTGCTTAGCATTTTGCACTTTCACTGACCTCGGGAGCAGCGCACGAGCCACTGGAATTGCAACTTCGGAAAGAATGGAACGGTGGGGATCATTACTGACAATGAGAAATTCGAACCGTCGCGCGTAAATAGCAAGAGAAATCTGCGAAAACATGACTGACTGTTACATATAGTTAAAGTAATATTGATTTTTCTATAAATTATACGGTCGTATTAGAAAGTTGTCGTTAGATGACACTGTGCAATATCAACCAAAAACGAATTAGACAAACGTATTTTCTTCTGCCGCCAAGAAGTATTCTTACTTCTGGGACTCTTCACTCTCATATATCAAGCATTGTTTGGAATGATCAGTCTTCGTTGTCTGTTAGTCGCAATTGCCCTTATTCAGAAAGTATGTCTTTGGGTTTGCTGTCTATAAGGTGTAAATAAGTTTCGATACTGGCCACATAGCTAAGTCGAATTCATCTGGCGTGCCTGGAGGAGAATAATAGCGGCCGGCTGTTGTGATCGATAGCCTTCCGTGGTTTCCCCGATTAACACCAGGCGCTTGCTGGAGCAGTACCCTAACAAACGGGACACGGATATCCCGCGGTCTTTCCTTCCCTTTCTTATCCTATCCTCTCCCTTTTAATTACACACACGCTTACCACACAGCACTACAATACCACATATGCCGGGAGAACGGTTGGGAGCTAGGAGCTTGCCCCGGCTCGGGAGGTTGGTGAGAGATATTTTTTTGAAAAAAACCCGCTAGCCGAGAGATAGATTAGCTCCGGATCTCACATTCAAGTGAGGAGGTTTGTCATCACATCACGACGGAAAACATGCACTAAAATTACGGGAATATTCATATTTGCCGCTGTCGCATACGGATACACTAATCAATCCTTCTTGTCGAGCTTCTTGATCCGTTGCGGCGCTCTTCGACTTCGATATGCGAGTGGAGTAGTACTCTATCCTGAGTCCTTCGATACTGATAAACAATTTTTCATTAATTTCCAACACCTTTTTATTCGAACTTTAAGCGTAAAAAACGCCACCGACTATTTCTTTCCTCAGAAAAAAACATGTGCACACCTCGCAGATATTCATAGAGATTTCTAACAAAATACATTTTATCAGTATGATAAAATGTTGCCGTTTGTCATTATATGTTTATTAAAATGTTCCATTGGTTTTTCGTGATAAATTTTGCATTTTTCAAAGTTTGGAGAGTTTAAATGAAATAATGTTTACAATTTAGTTTAATAGAAATTTTACGTGTTCATTATTTTTGATAAATACTTCATCGAATGGGACATTTTTTCGAGCTCACTATCGTATTGCGCATAAGATTGAGGCATTGTCCATAAGATCAGCAAGGAGCATTCTACTTAGATCCGGTTGTGCTTTCTCGACGTGAAAATTATTGTTTACAGTCAACTGTAATGTTTTCTTCAAAATTGAGTTTTTTAAATTTTTACGTAGATTTGACCATCAATTTCAATTTTCCAGAAGAAATATATCAATAGGATTGATTTTAACAATTATTTGAAATGCTTTTAAATTTTGTAGGAATTAATCATAAATTCAGTAACACATTCGTTGTGAACGTTTGAATTGTGCAAGAGAAGACACACACAGGAAATTATATGTTTACGTATTAATCACACGGCGTGAAAAGACTTTTATGATGAAACAGCGAATGAGACAGGTACATCCTTCATTGTATTTATTACGAGTGCCGACAGGCATAATTACTGGTAAATACTAAAAGAGAATTCAAAAGAGCTTTATTGCGATGCCTGCAGCAATAATTCTTTGTTCGCGCCAGTACCTGAATCATTATTAATGAGAAGAATAAAATTCACGTATTTTGTACGGAGACCGTGAGCTACGAGTATGAACGAGGCCGATAACTTGGCAATGGAACTAAAACACAGATTTATCTTTACAAATGACGGATGTATGTTAATTTTCATAATGGTCATATTGCACAATGGTAATGTCAGTGTAATTTACTTCATGCTGTATACTATTATATTGAATTATGTATAACGGTCGGAACGGTGAAAGTAATATTTACTTTAAAACAGAAAACGTGATGTACTTATATACCTTTTCGCAAATTCTCATGGCTCAAAATTATTTAAAAGAATATGTAAGCACACAAATAAAATATTTAGTAGTAAAACTATAAAATATATTTTTCAAAAACTTTTGTAAGTGAAATTGAAAGGAGTAGTAACCTTCAGAAACAAATCTCGTAAATTCCCAACCGAGGTTATAGAACGGTCAGTAATAAACATAGTACTCAACAGGAATAGCATTAAAGTGATCAAACGTGGACTGCTTGAAAAAACCGAATTCAAAAAACTCATTATCATAAACGCAGTTACGAAGAGAGGGAGAATGGTCACTCGAAATCCAACGAATCTAGATGAGAGCGACGTTTCTTTTCTTGACGAGCGTCTACCAAACCAAATGTCTCTATTTTTATTAGAGGATAACATTTCTCATATATTTACTTATATTTATAACTGAAAGTAATTCGTCTACTTAGAGCATCTGTATTGCCTAGTCCGTCAATTTTGAATGTTTGTTAAGAATAAGCTGAATGATTTAAACATTTGTACATAAAGTTTTTTAATACTTAAGGCTATTTAATGAAAATAATGTATGTACAAATTATATAAAAATGTAGAGTGGCGAAAATAATTGAATAGAAATAAATTATTTTTATAAGACTTAAGCGGTAATTGAAAAGTATTTAAATTAAATAAAATTTTGCTTCTTACTCCCATAATTCAATGAATAGATAAAAAATTAAATAGCAACATAATAACCTATTTCAATTCATAAGTACGAAATCAAAATAGTGGCAACGTGTCCCTTTAAAAGTTGGTGCAACACAAAGTGTACTAGCATTGCAGCATTCTTCTCCCGTCCGTCAGATACACTATACTACTTGAAAGAAGCCAACAACTACACTTCCATTAAAACCTTTCGTGGCCATCAAATAGTTTCAAGATCTTGAGCTGACAGAAAGGGACACACTTCCATCCAATCGAAAGCTTCACTACAAAAAACTGACGTCAAACAAAGCTCGCGATTGAATGGCAGAGTCCCCCCTCTCCCACCAGCTCGTGATCTTCACAGGGCTTACTGATTCAATCGAAGTATAGTACTCCTTAATTTAACGCTACATACAAAGCTCGACCAATAGGGAGAACAATTTGAACGCTATTGACCGCTGGCGAACCCGTTAATTCTACACGCTTTAAAAAATGTCCATTCATATGCTACACCAACTTATTTTTACTATACATATACGGATTTTCCGAATAAAAACAATAAGCAGGTTCTTTTATTTATAACCACTGATATTTTAAAGAAAGTAGAACAGAGAGCACAATTAGGGGATTATGAATACGTAGACTTCTGCCGCCAGTTTGTATCATCTTGGCTGTCCGGGACAAGACGCGTGCGACTCTGAGGAAGGCCACAATATGTTGCCTTGTAACGTCAGCCCCCATGTCACAGACGCGGCTCATCCCGACCAGCCAAGGTCATTTAATTAGGGGTTGCCAACGTCTGCGTCAATAAGGATTCATTGTGCGGTAAAACTAGGACATTTCTTGCGCGGATGGAGAAGTATTGACCCTTTCCTAGAGGCATGATTAAAATTTGTCGCTTATAGATCCAGGTGCCATTACTCCGTTTTGTATGGCGCAGTAGGAGGCGTACTGCGGCTTCAGCAACGGCTGGGCGAGCGCGGGTGCGTATGTCGCATGGCTAATTGATATGCCGGTGACATTTTAAATTGCAATTTAGTGTAACACGCTACCCCGACGCATCTGCTGGCCCCACCCGCCGGATACGAATTTGTTGCGCCAACATATTGTTCCAGAATCTGGTTATATCCGCAAACTACCGTAATATGATTAATACCGGCTGTACACAACGACACAAAAGTTTGTGCACGCCAGGCGTTCTCGGGTTTATACCAATCAATCATGTTAAAGCTGTATGTTATGGCGCAATTTCCTCTGACTGAGCGCTTGTCTCTTCTACTGATTTTGGGTCGAACAAGGGATAAATGAAAGGCCGTAGGAAGCAGTAATGTAAGTTTTGGTGGACTTAGAAATTATTGCGGGACGAGATAACTTTAATTACATTACTTCATAATACGTTATTAAATACGTGATTTGAATGCATAAGTGGCAACAATGCTACAAGTTTAATATTGTCATGCTTGGAAGAGTTACAAAAGTAATAGAGCTACTCGTAAAATGTGATAAAATACCAATACGAAGAATAAATGGATATTTTTACTGAAATTGATCACACTAAATCTCTTGTTACTTTCTCGTATAGGTATGTTTATAGGAAATGATGTACGTAGTATAAAGAAAGTTATGTAATGCTGCGGAAAATTGATTTCAAGATTTTGGGGGAAATGTAATTTTACAGTCCGCTAATTTGAAGTAAATATTGCAATTTTTAGGATGTCCTCCATGCATTTCTTCGTTTGTGAACCATACTGCCGCCTAAAATTTTTGTAACATTTTTCCCAAAATGGATATTTCCCGATCGATCTAGTGCGACTCAAAACCCCTGTGATTTCGGAAACAAATCTTTAAATTGGAAAAGTACTTAACATGAAAACCATGCGACACATGCAAATTTATTCTTCAAATGACTAAATTATTCTTTGAACTTTTTTTGAGAAAAAAATAAAATACACTTATAAAGATGGTAATGGTCCAAATTTCACTGTTAACACAAAATCTGGGAAAATTACAAAGGTTTGAAATTTTCTGGCATCTTCCTACTACTACAATTGTGATAAGGGAGATCCTTCCTTCAAATTAAATTTGTTCACTATATTTATTTCTTTAATTAATGTAATGTTTTGTACACCTGTAGTTGTTTTCAAAAACTTATAAGATTTCTGTGAAAATTAGTTTAAAATTGCAATACTTCAGAAACATTCTCACAACATACTTCCAGAAATAGCACCAATAATTTTCTTTTATATTCTTGGACGAAAAGTGCTAAATGCATTGAATAACATTACAATCACGACAATTTGATTTATTCCTTTTATTTTAAAAATACACTTATTTTGGAACATTACTCATGTTAATATTTACATTATGAGCGTTTTTATACACTATTGCATTTATAAAACCAAGTGGTTAAAATGATTTCCTAAGGAGATTTGTGAAATATCAAAACTTTTAAACAAATAAAATTGAACTAAAAATTGTGCATTTTGAGAAACGCTTAAATATTTCCTCAAAACACACTGAAAACTTTTCAATAAAAAATTGCATATAGGTCCAGATTTTACTTTTCTATAATATTCAAGTCATATTTTCAATGAACAATTACGATTTAAAAATTGAGGAAATGTGAAAAAAGTCTTTTAAACGTCAATAGATGGCAGCACGGAATAGGGAAAAGTTATCCCGGATGCCAGTGAATATGTAACTACTGTGACAAAGTCTGTGACCCACTGTGACACTATACTTTGTAAGAATAACATTCATATTTCTTACTTTTATTATTATTATTATTATTATTATTATTATTATTATTATTATACGTTAAAAATGAATTTAATATTTATAAAACACTCAAGAAATAAAAAGTTCCTAGACATTCTGAAAATTATTCAATGTATTAGTGGCATAGTCAAACACACTTTCTATAACAGAAAGAAAACGAAATATTTGGATAAAATATTTTTTTTAATATATCTTTTCGAATAACTGTCTACCAACAATAGTTTTCTTCGGCTTATCTTCGCAATTAATTTTGACTCTTTTCTTGAAATAAAATTCTCATAACATCAAGAATTAAAGAATTATCCTCTTTCAATCTGCAAGAAAACAATGACGTATGCTACCATAGTTCCAAAAAATGCAAAACAAAATTTCAGCCCCAAAGAAAATATTCCCCACGCAGAAAACTCTACCGCAGAAGATAATAGATGACTCTGAAAACGTTTCAATAATCTTTCTCGATTACGACTTGCCGGTTGCATTCTCAGAAAGCTGAGTATTTGCCCTGTTCGACGTGATTCGGCGCTCGCTGAATCACAACACCAACACAACGCCAACATTGTGACCGCGTCCCTAACAACGTTTAGAATCATTGAAGTAACAAACGTTCTCTCTTCCAACGCTTGCGAGGTTTTCAACAGTGAATGGAAGAGCGCTGTAATCATTTCCAACCAGAGGTAAGTGATCTGAATGAAAACAGGAAGACCATAGATGCTATTCACTTGCATCGCAGCCTCTTCGAGAAGGTAGTACACTTCTTCAAACGACGAAGTTTTCCTGTCGTTTAGTTGTCTTGCCATTTTAGAGTCATTTCGAGATGAATTTGAGACAACTTGAATTATCATTTGAGGTTGAGTAATTTCCTGAGGTTTTAAGATTCGACCGCTCTTTCTTTGTGCAGTATTGTTTTCTGTTGATGATTTCAATTTCACGTTAAGAACTTCTAATCTGTCTTTAATCAGCAGTACAATATTTATGTACTGAAGATCAAATATGATGTGTGTTATAACCATTAACTTGAAGTACGTTCTTATGTACCACACTCTTTTCCAAGAGATGTAGCTCGATATAAACTCGACACCCGTAATACTGATAATTGTTATTAATTGGACGTAAAACCACCGATTCCGTCGTATATTTTCTTTCTTCATGTTTAGTAAAATCCCATCAACGCGCACAAAAACTTCATAAAGATTTTTCCATTCACTATATCGGATGGTAGGAAATGTTACGAAAGCAGAGAGCTGCACCAGACTCGCCAAACTTCCAAACAAGAACTCTACGCCGAGACTCAAATGTCCGATCCAGCTAAAGATGTATTTGTACACAAACATACACAAAAATGCACTGTGTATACCTGCCACAAACACAGTCCAAATACTTCTAGTCCAGCTTCGCACAAGACCCTTTTCGCTACTCACGCCGAACGGCCACAGTCCCGCCGCTAGAGAAAGGAAGATAAGTAGTCTCATAGACGATATGTCGTTCGGCAACATCCCGACTATAGTGGGCAACGTCAGTTCATATTTCAATTGGCTGTATGGGCTAGTGCGGGCATATCCAATTACTCCGGGCACTTCCTGTGATAGACCACTCACGGTATTACTACGAAGGTTATATTCTTGCATAATTTACACGGGCTGATCGATAAATGAAGATTGTTATGCTTTCTGCATGTGGTTGCAGAATTAACAAGAGAATTAGAGCATGGACGTAATGTCATATTCTACGACCCGAAATGATATAATTCAGTCATATTGTAATAAGTGAATTACTCATCTTGACGTTTCACAACGTGCAAGACCCAAAGTACGGGAATACTGGCGACAATACTGGGAATATATGACTTGCTGATATATTACGTTATCCATTAAAGGTCAGTGTAATTATTTCGACCCAAAAACTATAATGAAAGTTGCCGAACTTCCACCAGCAAAGAGAATAAATGGAAGTTACAGGTCATATTTTGTAATATTCTTTGGGATTTTATGTACAAAGGAGAGATTTTGTAATCGGTTATGTGCTACCTAGTATTAAAAGTATTGGTTTGAAGCAATATTTGAAAGAGATGTCTGATTACATGGATTTTTTCAAATGTTGCTTGACAGAAAAAAATCTGAGTGGGCGAGCAGCAACACCTAAATCACGGAAAAGCGAATAAAGTTTTATTAATATTATAAAAGCTAATTGTTGGATTTCGCTTCATATGAAGCGTTATCTTTTCATTTGAAGCTAATTATATATCAATTCAATCATACTAAATTTATCAGAATTTATTTTTTTCATGTTGTGACATCTTTATTTTTAAAAAAGGATTTTTTTGAAATTAACAACCGTAAATAGAAGATGTTCATTCACGTAATAAGCAAAATAAAATCATATGCCAAAAACGTGCACCATATGATCATATTAATTATTGTTCCTGAACCTCCTGAACCATCTGATCAAGTGAGAGCGTAGGTTTCCTCGGTCGGAGTCAGTATTTAATTGTCTGTCCGGGTGATGCATTACGCCCTGAGGAAGGTTGCAGAATGGCGTCCGAAACATCAGCACCTTTGCCATGGACGCGGCGTCAACAGGACAACCAATTAAATACCAGCTGATCATCTGACCGGTTTGGGAGTGACAGATTAGCTACGTCAGCCATAGCAAGCATCAGGCTGTTTGTGAAAGTTAATTCACATCTCGAAATTGGTTGAAGTGTGTCTTATTTTGTTACTGCCTCAATCTCTAAATAAATGTGGATCAGTTACACGCAGAAATATATAGTAACAACATAAACAAAAATGTGAACCAGACTTAAGATAAAACACGCTTACACCATTATCATCATTCATCATCATCCTAAAGGCTAACGTAACTTGTCGGTGCCACCATGGCATTATGTTCTGTGCTGACCTTTTCATATCTGTATAGTTTTTTATTGTAATTGGGTTTAAAGTTGTTCCAAAATATTTATATTAGGTTCCCCCGTTCCTCTTCCTCCTACTATTTTACATCCCAAATTTGTATTTAAGAATTTCTTATGCCGGAAAATGTATCCAAAGAATTTTTCTTTCCTTTTCCAAATGGTTTTTAATATATATCTTTTCTCCTTCACTTTTCTGAAATTACATTGTTTGAAATGTTTTCAGTCCAGGAAACCTTCAGTATTTTTCGCCACAAACACAACGCCCAAGCTTCTAAACAACTCCTGCACGTGTTTAAACGCGTCAATCCTTCACATCCGTATAATAGGACTGTCCATCAATAGCTTTTCAGGAATTTCTTTCTAATATTCAAATTTAGGTTGGTATTTGTAAGCAAATTTATTTTATTTAGGATCGAATTCTTTGTTAGTGTACTACACTTTCTTATTTCTGTTATTGTGCTGTTATGAAAGAGCTGTCTATATAGCAAAATATGTATACACGTCCTATTTCAATTGTATCGAACATTATTTTATTTGATGTGTAATTTTTCTCTTTCACAAATATCATGTGTTTAGATTTCTTTATGTTAATTTTGATGGGCAACTTTTGCAGAATTCGTGCGAGGCTATTTATCTATTTCTGTAAACCTTTTGTATATATTTTCCTGTTCGCAAAAATGTGAGTTAACGTTAAGACCGCTCGTAAATGGACTCATAACCATATTAGTTTGCATTTATCTAGCAATTCGACATATTTGAAATTACTCACTAAATTAAACCATACGTCACATGAAGCCACAATTCACTTTACAACGATTCATCTCTTTAAAAATCAAACTCAACAAAGAGATCCAACGCTGTGAGCATCGAGGAACAATTGACGAGCTGCAAAAAGAGGCGTGAAGCAAAACCGATTTTCCACAGAATAAACGCCCTAACAAGCGCGCGCCTTCACGTTATAATCCAGTCGCAACCGCTTTCCGCAGAAAATAAAGACAATATCCCCTAAACAGTGTCTCCCCGCAATAACCCCTAGTACCTATTTACAGGACCCTTGGCGCAGTGCCCTCGCCTGCGGGGGCCGTGACTCAATTGGCTTGATTGCGGCGCTGGCGGCGGCGGCAGTGGTGCTGAGAGGTGTGGGGGGAGGCGCGCCGGATGAG
>BOPP01000031.1:6449550-6482140 GCA_017312745.1 Gryllus bimaculatus
GTCGATCGATGGACGGCGACTCGCCCTTCTCCGGCTGTCCGTCGCCCACGCACCGCCCGCCCTCCGCCCACGCACACCCAGCGACGCCTTGCGCTCCCTTCAGGACCAGCCCACGCCTGCCCCGTTTTTGCCACTTTGCTTCCATTAAATCACTTTCCGCGCTTCTACTCTCTCCGCCGTTGCCTCTTAGAGACGACGCTTCTTTTCCACTTTTTTTTCCATTCATGCTCCAGTGTTTTAATTGGTTTGTTGTTTTTTTCCGCTTCATTGTGTCTCGCGACTCTCTAAGTTTCCTCTTTTATTTTTGCGAAAATCAGCCGTCTCGTCCTTCCATCTTCTGATAGTCATTCCTCTCTGGTCATGGGCTATCTGTAAAGTGAGTGAGCAATGACGTTTGTTTTCTTCGAAGCAGGTATCGTGTTCAGTGTGTTATTTCTTCAACATATGCCACTGAAACAGTTGAATTTAATCAAGATCCAGTTTGTGCGATAGGTAAAGCATTTGTTTAAAGACGTAAAATAGGTCATAATTATTCTGCAATATATTCATAATATTTGATAAAACCCAGTTTCATAGTGGAACTATCTCCCAAAAATGTAATAGAACATTCAAAGCGTTTGTTGATTTTATCGATTATACTAAAAACTATGCTAGAAACATAACTCGTGTTTAGAAACACGAAAATGTAAGTTTCTGGGATGTAACGTGTCCGGTGAATGTTAGTAAAGCATGCTGTAGCGCAAGGTAAGCTGCGGGTTGCGTATGTGTATGTCTTTTTCATTTTTGTCATAATATTTAAAACTCTATTCTTTTCGTTTCAATTCTGTTTGAGACGAATCTGAAGGTAATTTCTCTAATTTTAAATACAGAAAATGTGTTGAAAATAGTACCATCACTAATTATTTTACCATCTTGGCATGCATACGAGCAGAAAAAAGTTAAGAAAAAAATTAGATACGATTTCGATAAAAATAATTCCTTAAATTTTACATGTATTTCATACAAAATTACGTGAAAGTTAATCACATCTTCGTAAAATTGTACATAAACCTATTTCAAGAGCTCTCTTTGAGCAAGAGATTTCATAAACAAAAATCTCTCTCTAAATATTGTAGTTGGAGGAAGACGCTAGAAAAATTTTGAAGTTTTGCAATTATTAAAAATTTAGAGAGTTTAACGATAATTAGACCTTCCCCACTGTTTAAGCATTCCCTACGTTAACCGAGAACTAAGTTTAATAAGAGCATTAGAAGACATTTTTTCAGAGAATTTAGAAAATGTTGAGGCTGCGTGTACTAAAAGCAAATCAAAATATCAGGGGCCTTGATTTCGATCAGATGGATTGATGAATATTATTTGGAGATAATCGTCTGAACGACTTATGCACTAGCGTTAGCTACAGACGGACGGATGGACAGACAGTCAGACGTTTTGCCATTAATCAATTTTTCGGAGTCAATAACCCCCAAAACATGAATAGTGACTGCATAATGTGTTGAGAAAAGTAGTTTACTACAAATAAAAACGAGGTTTATTTGTTTTTTAGTTACCAGGGCTGAGCAATAATTTTTCTGTCAAAAATGGCCGTTTTTAGGGCAGGAATTCTATCAATTCTTTTTCGCCTACTTCGTAAGCAAAGTGAAATGGGATCTCCAGCCACCACATGAGAACGATTGAGTTTCGAACATCTTGCATTCTAATCATTGATATCGTAGCAAAATTGGAAGTGAAGTACAGGGAAGCGAAAACACACTACTTTTTTCTAATTTAATTTATTTCTTCGCATTTAGAATCAAAACCGGGTGCCTGCGACATTGCAGGAAAATTACAGACCTCGATTATTCTATAGATCGTAAACGGTTAATAATGTTGAGTACTACGACAAATACAAGAATCTCAGTGGAACTCAGCCTTCTTTACGTTCATTTTTAAGTAAAAATATGTATATTTAGAACGATTCAGACTGAAGAAATAAAGTTAATTTAATGCGTGACCTATCACGACATTAATACTAAATATATACTCTGCATGATAGATGGTTTCCAAATGTCATTCAAACGTTTTTACTAAACGTTACGAGGGAAACAATTTAACATATGAAAAATGAAAACAAAAAAATATAGGCGACATTGTTTTCCTATTAAATAATAAAAACTGAATTCGGTAGAAACTCCTTGGCACGTAATAAAATATGCTGCCGATTTCCATGAAACAAATTCAGATTGCCTTGAATAATAAATGGCCGATTATAATCGACATTCCTGGATTTAAACGTTATTTGCCTTATTTTGAAAATTTAAATAGAAATTATTTTTAAATTATTCACAATAAATAATGTACTTCATATAAACCTCTTTAAGAAAAATAGGATGAAATTAGCATGACTACTACTGTTAAAATGGGCAGTATGTAATACAATTAACACATTAAAGAGACACGTGTAAATGGGATGCAGGCAGAAACAAAATTTCAAAAATAATATTTTAAAGGATACAAAACACTGATTCTGGCAACACAACGAATTATTGTAAGTTATTCACTACATATAGGGTAAGAAATATCTATTTTTTGGTATCAGAGACCCACATTACGAATTTTTCTGTCGAAAAAAGGCATTTTCCGCTAGAGCATTACAGTACTTTCTCTATATCTCATAAGTATTATGCAAGAAAGTAAAACAGAATAGGAGGAATAGGCGTAATGGGCATGATATTCCAATCTGTTATATTCATTACACAACAACTGAAGAGAACTATTGAATTACAGAAGATATAAACACTGAATTAATTTACAATCGTTTCAGGTAATCGCAACTAAGGTTTCTCTATAATGAATATCAACAATGGAGATGAATTTTTGTGGTAATATGCGGATAAAGGAATAAACAGATTTCATTCACTTAACCCTTGACCTATGTTAGGACACATATTGTTCCCATTCGAACTTGAGTACAGTGTTGAAAATTGCATTTTCTTTGTTGGTTTTATTCTTTTGAAATGGATGTGTTGTGGGTGGTGCAGTAAAAAATCGGGTCGGGCTTTATACGTCACCAATAAAGTGGCATGCTGAAGTAGAACCCGCTTCATTAATTAAGCTACAACAAATTGCATCTACTTTTGAAATTTCGACTTTGATGAATTAGGAGGAAATTTGAAACCCGTAAAAAATCAGAGAAAAACCCAAAAGATCATGCCTCTGCATTTGAATTTCAATAACCAGAAACAAACGCACTTCTAAGAACAGAGTTCAATATCTGATTGACTAGCGCGACGGATTTCAAACTCGGAAAAAACGAGGAATGCCAATTTAGTCAGCTCTCCTCCGCCGATCCCTTCCCGTACGCAGTAAACTCAACCGCCGCCGACGCTGAGCATTCGCGACATCGATGTTAATCGACTAAAATCATCAATTTTTTTCATGCTGATGCGACATCGATAACAAAACATAAATGTTAGCAAACATCGATGTTAATAATACATCATCTAAAAATATCAATGTTCTCCGATAGTGATGTTTTCAAGCTGATGCGACATCGATAACAAAACAGATGTTAGCGAATATCGATGTTTAAAATTAAACATCAATGTTTTCCAACATCGATGTATTCAAGAAGATTTAGTAACCATTAACATTAAATTCGTGTGAAACAAAATTTATTATTTGTGTTTATTAATTCACTAAATAAGGATACAAGAAGAAGGGGCAGACCTTACGCTCATAGCACATTTGTTGACCGCTTCTAAATGTGCGAAATGTGTATGAAGAAAGTGGAAATACAAGGGCATGGAGGTCATCTCGGGCAAGAGTGTTTGGTCAATTAATTTGGTACCATCAGCGTTCCATTGGTTCCAACACATTAACTAACAGTGTTACCATCAGCGTTCCATTGGTTCCAACACATGAACTAACAGTGTTACCATCAGTTATATTTCATATTGTAACTTTTACAGTATGTGATCATAGGAATTTGTATTTCAGAAACAAAACATCGGGAAAAATTATTAATGTTAAAAAAGCGGCTTTAATACATCGATGTTTCTGAAAAAAATATCGATGTCTTAAAAAACATCGACATCGATGTCACAACCCTACCGCACACTGCGCTCACCCGGCTCGGCTTCTCCGCTCACCATAGTTCCCATCGCTCACCATACTTCCCATCGCTCACCATACTTCCCATCGCTCACCATACTTCCCATCGCTCACTGCCACTAGCGCCCGTCAGAGCATTGCTGCTGTTATTTTGACCTGGAGGTTCTAGGGTTTGAATCCAGACTATGGGGAAATTTTGTCTCTAGCTGCGTGGCAAGGTAGAATTTAGCTACGGTCGGGAGGAGAATTCTAGCGGCCGGTTGTTTTGATTGATAGTTTCTTGATTATGATTCTCCGATCAAAACTACGCAAATGTCGGATCAGTATTCTAACAGAAGGTTCAGAGATCGCACACAATATTTCTTTCGGCTTCTTTGTCCTTTCCTCTCCTCTTCCACAGTCCCGGCAGGTGCGGTGCGTCGCTGGGGGCAGGCAACTGGGGTAAATTCCGCGCAAACCGAGTTGCAGGTGGGCGCTGGATCTGATCATCCAGGAGGGAAGAAATCGCCATTTCAGAGGTGCAACACTCACGACACAAACGGTAATGATCATAGCAGTTGGCATGCCCTGAAACTTCAGCCAATCGATTGCCCGCAATACCCTCTTATTCTGTCACCTAACAGGTGGACCATAACGGACTAACAAACGGACCACGGACCGTGCGAGATTTTTCTCACTCGCCTCTGGCTGCCAACCGCCAACTTACGTGGTGTTCCAGCCTTGCCTTTCATGCGCTTTTCCCCCGCCTCGCACCCGCTGCTCACACCGGGAGAGACCGGGAGACCGGCTCAGGGCGTTATCAGATGACACTGCAAAGCCTCCGACAGGGAGGTTCCAGGTTCGAATCCCGGCGGCGGAAGCATTTTCGACACTAGCTAGGTCGCAATGTTCAGACGCAGTGTGGAGAAGAATTCTAACGGTCAAATGAGTAGAAGTGAATAGTTTTCCGGTTTCTCCCATCAGTGCCAGGTGAATGCCCGAGCGGTACCCTAACAAACAGGCCACGGTTGCGCGAGATTTTTCTTCCCTCATTTTTTTGTCCTATCCTGCCAGGAGACCATTCGAAAGCTTAGAGCTTGCCTTTGAACATTATCTGAAACGTAACAATATTTTTAGATTTCAAACGCACTTAAAAATTACTTCGAGTCACTAATTCAAATGTTACTTTAAAAACATTTATTATTATTATTATTATTATTATTATTATTATTATTAGTATTATTATTAAAATTACATATTTTTGTTTATTCATTATTTTATTAATTACAGTATACTAATGTTATCGAATTTGTATAAACAACTAAATCGCCCATCAAAAGTAATTCGTTCATCAATCACCGACAGAAAAATTTACTGCGAAAATAACACTTGAAAACAACCCACGGATTTTGGGACGCCCTGTTTAAAAGCATCTCGGCGCGGCGCAAGCACGCTCTCGACACGTGGCAGATTTATTCCTCGGAGAGAGCGAACGAGGGGGGTGGGGGATGGAGAGCACGCTTCTTGCAGTGGTTGCGCGATCCAGCCTGCGAAAAAGACGTTACTTCGATGAAAATGTATGGTGAGCGTGAACGTAAGAAAAGGAGAAACCCTAGGGTTGCCACAATAATTCTCTGCCATGAGAAATTTAAATTACCCAACATGGGCGGAAGGTGTTTTTCAGTTAGTGCGTATTCGCAGCATTAAGCGTTTGTTATATCGTAAGGCATATTACATTTTCGTAGCAAACTCGGGGACGTTTCTGAAATAGTTGGGATGCTGTAGGTTCGGTATTAGACCTAATGCATCGAAAAGGAACACACAACACATTAATTGAGGTTAAGTTTTGGTCTTAAGACTGCTCTGTAGGGTGGTCCTTAGAATAAAATAATAAATTATTTATTACAGCAAAAGTCAATCTTTGGAATCGAAAATACTGTAGAATTTGCACGAGGACAATTATTCTTATAAATTTGTTTAGTGCTATCAATTCATCTCTAATCCATGGAGAACTATGAAACTTATGACGACTTTGGGATCAACCGGTTGTTGGTTGTGAACCAGTTGTTGAGTAATGTGAAATTCAAAGTGCAATGATCATAATAGACACGAGAAAAAATAAAGAAGCATAAAGCATAAAAAATAATTTTATGAAGACAGTTCCTTACAGTCATACCTGAAATACTTGGATGAACTTTACGAATCCGATATTATGACGGAATGACATTAATGATAATGTAAGTGGAATGAGACGTAGGGAAACACAAAACCTCTCGTGCACGCGGACTGTCCATCGACCGGTGAATAAATCCCGAACGGAGCGATGGAAGTCGAGCACTGATCGCCGCAAATAATTAATCTACCAAAGAAGTGAAAGAACGAACGAACAAGCAGCGTCATGGAGGATGCTTCGCCACCGTATCATCAATAATACCTCGAAAAAATACCGCTAACAACTTGACGAAAATTTTCGAACTTGGCGTCGGGTAATGGCTTCCTGTTTAGCAGCTGAGGGCCTTTCAACACTGTAGCCACCACGTTCGAAGCGTCTGTAATAAAAGGAAGCTTAACGAGAAAAGTTGAGTCCTTTCGATTCGCTTTGACGCATTTGCATGATCGAGGGGGCGGGCGACTGGGGACGGGAAGGCGGCGGCGGCGGCGGCGGCGGTGCCCGCGGCGGTGACGGTATCTTGTCACCTGGGCGGCGGCAGGGGTGGAGGGGACAGGAGGGGCGACGCCTAGGCGGCTGACTCCGTCCCGGGGGCGCCCGCGTCGATATTCCGACCACCAAGACAGCCTCATCCATTTTAATTCCGCCCCGCCGCCCTCGCGCCGCCCTCGCCCCGCCCTCGCCCCGAGGCACCGCCCCCGTCGCACGCGGCGAGCAGTGGGGCCGCGGGCAGCGCAGCCCGGACGAACATTCGAAACGAAATTACATGAAACTGTCTGTTTGTAGCCAACGCTACTACCGAATCCGTTTGATTTCTCGCCTTCACGAAGGCACTTCGTAAGAAGAGAAAGTTGGATAATCGTGCGCCAGAAAACTGCGAAGTTTCTGCCGAAAAACTCTTATTGCTGGGCCCTGGTAACGAAAAGTTGACAAATTCTTATGCTAAATATGGAACAAAAATTCCTCTAACACGTGAAACCAGAATCCATGTTTTGTGGGTTATCAAAAAACCGATTGACGGCAAAACATCTGACTGTCCGTCGATGGTCAACGATAGCGCCTAAGCAGTTAAGCCGATTTTCTTCAAAATTGATCATCCCTGATTGATCTGAATGAACTCCAGGCTTCAGGAATTTCAAACGGACGTTTTGATTTTTGAGTATACTTTACATCAAACATTTTAAAATTTTTAAACAGTTTTAAAATTTTCTCAAAGATGGCATCATTTTTTTATCAAACTGTGTCCTTCGATATTGTAAAGGGTCTTGAAGAAAAGAACATGTATGTATCATGTTCGTTGAAATCCCAGATTTTTTAAAATGCAAAAGTGAAATATTTGGGAGCCTTCGTACAACTATAATATTGAATATTAAGGTTTTTTTCTTGAATGAAATCTGTTCCTTCACGATCCAATCACTCTTCGTAAGAAAAAATATTTCTGACATTATTGTAAAAAACTGACATCGGCCGTTATGGTTTTATCACGTGGTACAATGATTTCGCGGTGCTCACAATTTTTTACCAAATCTCATCGACATTAAACTGTCAATGGAGATTTTTCTGCATCGACATACAACGTAATTAACCTAGTGTAATCTAACCAGTGTTCTGGAACTCTAATAATGCTGCTGAAGAGTGAGAGCAACATGAGATCTTGGAGCAGTAACGGCGCATGTGAATACTGAAGTTTTTTTCTTTCTTTTTCGACGTTTGAGATTATCTGTTTCGTAAGAAGTGACGCACTGAGTATGAAAACATAGTCTGGTACAATTTGCAGATTAACACAGTAAAATACTTATGTTTCTGTCAAAATAGAATAGAATTCGTGTTCTGACATATATACTTCTATTCAAAATTTCTAAAATAGGTACTTGTAAATCATATTTTTGGTTTAACAACATTACACACAACCTCTTATGGCATCGAAAATTGTACAGGATCTGCAGAATTCTATAACGATTTCGATAAAATAACATACGTCAAACAATTGTCGGAAGTACGGCGTTTTTATTTCCTCGTAACCCAAAAAAAAAGAATTACATATCGACAAAAGAAACACTACGAAACATAAATTTTACTAATACTTACTCAAAAACCCTTATTCATAATAATAATGAAATGTGCAGTTGAAGACATTCGTACAAGAAAATCCAGAACTTCCAGATACCATTGATTCAATTCAAGTGTAAGGTTTTGAATGTTTGCCTGTGTTCGGCGTCTCTCCCCCAGCTACGATTGTTCTCGCGACTCTAATCTTATTTGCTACTAACTCCTCAATGTAAAGTTCTGCGACACTAGTTGAACACCATTCATTTGTCTAATCCATCCAAATTACAAATTTATAATATTCTTTTTCATAATTTTCAGCTGAATTTCTAGGTATTAACGATAATTCTGCTTTAGCAACTTCATTAATTATTGCCTCTGGTAAATCCATTTCACAACGAACAATAAACACCCTCATCCAACTACAGCCACCCTTATTACAGTCGGCCTTTGCCTACATTATTAACGTAATATACCATTCGACTTCCAGGTTCTGTAACCATTTTACTAAAAATACTTGAAATAATTTTATAATGTTGAACAAAAAATTGCTTATGCAATACGTTTATAATGTTATTTTAGAATTTCCTTTGTCGTTCATGCAGATATTCTCATTCGTGTAAAAAAGTACAACATTATACACTAATAGCATAATATACTATTCTTATTCTGTTCTTCAACAATTCAAGTAAAATGTATCAAACCAAGTACATTTGGTGGTCCGAGACCTACGTTTAGAGATGCATTTACTTGTTTAAATGTTTTATACGTAGATTAAATTTAAGATCTAAACACCGACAATTTAAAGAAAACCCAATATAATGTTCAGTTTCATATCAGTTCAGCTTTCCACCATTAATATAATTTGCCGTGTTAAAATAAAACTTTGTCGATTTAACTTTTTTCGAAAATATTGCATTTAATATTTCTTATTTCTCTGTAGTTTTGGGGCGGAAATGATACGTTTTATTTATTTTAGTAAAAATGTTTCAGATACTGTTCGAAATGTGTTACATTGGCTGTGGCATAAATTGGCCTAAAACCCCTACAGACCCAAAATTTACGTTTTGAATTGTACAGTATTCTGTGTAGAGACAGTATACTGTTATTTTAATACATATTTGATTTGAGCTGTACCAAAATCATTCATTTCGGTTTCCAAGAATACCCGATAAGCCATTAATTAATACCATTTGGGGCATTTTGGGAGTCCGCTGCCCCACTGCACCTGTCAGCCACATGCATGTTGTTTTGGTTTCATTCATTAGCTTTGCAAACTCACTCGTAAGCCTAGTATCACATCTGTACTGCTGTCTAAACTCATCCTCATTCGATAATTCCGAAATCTTTGGCTTTTTGTGTTAAATATGTCTTCATAAATTGATTCTCATGCAGGCAGTATGTTAAATGTTGTATAGCTGTTAATCATTTGCTTTTAATTTATGCTCGCTAAATATATTTACAGTTATATTAACATTTTTTAAAAGTTTGTATTTAACTTACACCGAAAAGGTCAAATCTTACAACTCCAATTTTTACTTTCTCGTGTGACATCGTAAGAAAAATACGAAGTAAGGGCCAGAACGTAGAAAGTATTATAAACGTATGCCCCCAAACGGCGATTTTTTGACAGAAAAACCTATTGCCGATCCCTGGTATCGAAAATAAGGATAACCCTTGTTCCTATAGTTAGTGAATTACTTCCTCTAACACGTTCTGTGGTCATTATCCACGTTTTACCGGGACCTGATACCTAAAAATTGATTCATAATAAAACGTCTGCCTTCCTGTCCACCCGCCTGCCACTATGGCTGTCGTCAATGCTACTGGCTAAACCGTTCTCAGAATTTTCCCCGAAATTTATACAGTATAGTGGTAAAAAATTTTCAGTGTCCAGATTATTCCTTTTTATGTACTTTAATCGGATTTATCAACATAAAGGTTAATTTGCTAAATTCTGACAATGTAATGCATGGCATTGTAAACTTAACAAAGAGTCAAATTAATATGATATAAATAATAAAAATTAGGATGCAACAATAGTGTTAACGCACATTTTCTGGCCAAATTGTATTCTTGAAGTTTAAAATCGCGCTTGACACATGAAGCTAAAGAATATGCCAATGAAATAGTGAGATAGGGTACCGTGGGATAATACTAATGAAGACGAGAATAACAGAAGCAAATTTGTAATTTGAATGAAAATAAAGCTTTGAAATTTAAATGTTGCGTTGAAAAATGTATTTATTTTTAAGTCTTTAAATTATCTCATGTGTGGAATTAACCTGTTTTATTACTTCGTGAAGAAATAAAAAAAATACATTTTCGTTTTCTAGTTACAGTTTTTTATGAGATGCTACTGTAATTCAAGAATTTTATATGCTAAAATTATTTTTCACCGAGTTGTCACAAAAGATTGTTTTTCTTTTATTTTAATATAAGGTTGCATTTGTTATTATTAATATTTTTATCTATTTCATGAGCTGTTTCCTCCGCCATTCTCATGAAATCTGTAACAAAACACATATTTAAATCTTTAAGTAATAAAACAATGCTAGCAATACCAATGAGAATGCTCATCATTTTGTGAACAGTTCAACTTTTTTTTATAGTGAAAATTGATTCGTAGTATAATCAAACTTAAAACGATTAGCCCTTGAACAGTATTTACATTATACGCCCGATATGGTGCGAGAGTAGCCATTGTAATAATATTTAGTGTCGAGATCATATTGCACAGAAATTGAATATATCATTTTAATTTTTTTGCAAAATACTATTTATTTTTTATTTTATTTAACTTTACATAGTTATCAGGTTTTTACAAACCTTTCTACAACGTTTCACCTTCTAAACAATCTAAGCTATGGAATGGAGGAACAAAATGTAATAATGTAAATGAAGTGTTATAGAAAGTTTTAAAAAAATGTTAGATACTGCCTTAAGAAAGATAATAAAACATATTTTCATTTCATCACGTCCTTCGCCTATCCTTCACTTGATCCCACCTGAACGTTATCATTTCCTTTTTGTGTTCCATAAAACTCGCGAGGTCACAAACCTTACTCGAATATTCAGTCATTCAGTTAAAAATTCTCCAGAGCAATTACATCGCATTAAATCAAACTACTGGCATTTTGTTTTAGCATCTTATACCATAAATTTTGAATTTTAAACGTGTGGGTTACCACCAACGCATGTTTAGGTAATACATTAGGATCTTACAAAGGAAGTTGAATTTCCCTTCAAAAGAGCTACGTCAAAACGTTACCCGAAATACGCCTCTCTCAAATTAATAAGCCAATAATGAATTTTTATCAAAACAAACTACTGAATTTTGAAATTGCTTTTCATGAGCGTGAAAATATTTACGTTTAAAAATTTAAATCAGTAATATTTTAACGGTTTTGATGCATTGAAATCTTATTTGGTAAATAAATTGTTGACAAAATGAGTACAGAGTTAACAAGATTGTTCAAAAGAACGACAGACAAAGAAAATATTCTGACTCTAACATGCTTATCACCATTAGAAAGCCACCGATACATTTTTTGAACCTCAGTATCTCTCATCAAGTTACTCTGAAAACATATATGTGACGGCACCACGCCCACACACGCCCTTTCCAATTCTCACGCTTTAATGGCAATATAAATGAAAAGTGGTCGCAGTCTTCCAAAAACTCTCGCTGAGGCCATTTCTTTTCCATTACTGTAAATTCGATAAAAGCCGAGAGTTTGTCTATAGATTCGTGCATGTAGCGAAATCAAAAAATAAATCTTCCCGTGCCCTGATAGAGTGCCAGGAGCGCAAACGAGTATTAGAGTCAGGTCGCGATTGGGGAAAACTGCGAAAAGCAGCGTGCGGCAATAACGATGGTGATGAAACAAAGTGAATAAGAGAGAAATAGTGAAAATGACATAGAACGCTGTAGCGGGATTGAAGAATCGGTGTTCGAAAAACCTTTATGGTCGGAGAAGACGAGACATTTTTTCGTAAAATTACAAAAACTGTGAACAGCTATCTGTGAAGGTACGATTTAATAAAGTAAAAGGGGTGCTCTGCATATCTGTGGAATGATTCAATGTAGGTAACATATGGGCAATGAAAGTAGAGATACTGTAGGCGCTAATAGTATGAATGGTGAAATTAATAAATTCTTAAATAACTGGTGTCCCGCAGTAGTAAAGTGCTTTAGAACAAAATCACACATAACGGTTTTTAAAGAGTAGCAAGCCCCCTTCTCAAGAACAACGAATAAAATACTTGCCTAGAACACTGCAACAAATATTTTAACTCGCCTAGAACACTGCAACAAGAAGTATTCTTGAATATTGAAAGAACGTTGAACACTATGTTTTGAACAGTAGAACCGTTATTTAAAAACCAAGAATATATAAAAATGATCCATAACGCAACACACTTTAATATAAAATATTTAATGGTGAGCGGCCTCATTCATAGAGCCATAGTGTTGTATGAAATTCACTGTTAAGTAGTGATACATCAAGTTTGAGGTATTGTAAAGGCAAGGAAAGCAAGTCTTAGTCGTATATCGCAGATTTTTAAGATTTTAAAGAACCGCACGTCTACGTGCAATGTTTCATTCTCGAACTTAGTACCGTCTCATCGCTCTAACTTGTAGTATTACCTTCGTTCGCGAGAATAATACGACAATGGAGTTATCTTATCGCACGATGCAATGAAAGAATAGTAAAAAAGTTCGTGGCTGAAATGGATAACTTAGATATTGTCAGCGGAAATTTTATCTGTAATGGTGAGGTGGCTTGGGTTGTAATCAATAAAAAAGAATAACTGGAATGGATTGTATGGAGAATTTTGAAACATATTTATGCAAAGAAAACACATTTATTGTATATGAATAGGTCTATCAAGGCAGTGAGTTTAAAAATCCATATATTCGGAATGTTTTGGAAAAGGTTAACATGGCAGAGACGAAACGGGTGAGGACTGAAGAAGAAGAAGAAGAAGAAGAAGAAGAAGGGTGACAACAGAGTGAGATGCAGACTAGTTCATGATGACGTCACAGCGACGACGAAAGTGCAAGAAAAGAGCAAAGACGATGAAGAGTGAAAATGGGGAGATATCGAAGTGAATTCACATCGAGGACCCGTCGGGAAAGAATCGGAAAAAAGGCAAGGAAGAGTGTCAACAGAAAAGATGTACGCGAGGTCGCGGCGAGGACGGAGCGAGGTCGAAAGGGGCGAGAAAAGAACGAAGACGAGGAAGGAGGGAAATCGTCCAAGGGCAGAGATCGAGGTGAATTCACTGCGAGGACCCGTCGAGACGGGATCGGAGAGAAGACAAGGAAGAGTGACGTTAGGGCGAAATTAAGGCGAGGACAGGGCGAGGATAAATGAAACAAGAAAAGAGCGAAGTCGAGTAAGAGTGACAACAGGGCGAGGTGTAGACGACGTCGCGGCGAGGTCGGGACGGGAACGGGAGGGCCGGGAACAGAGCGAAGATGAGGAAAAGTGACATCGAGGAGAGATCGAGGTGAATTCGCGGCGAAGACCCCTTGGGACGGGATCTGGGAGACGGCAAGTCAGAGTGACGTCAGAGCGAGATGTAGGCGAGGACAGGGCGAGGACGGAGCGAGGATGAAAGAAACGGGGAAAGAGCGACGTCGAGGAAGAGTGACAACAGGGCGACATGTAGACGACATGACGAGGACGGGACGTAGACGATGGAGGCGGGAACGATGGAGGCGGGAACGGAGCGACGACGAGGAAGAGTGACGACGGGGCGAGGACGGGACGAGGACGGGGCGAGGACGGGGCGAGGACGGGGCGAGGACGGGGCACAGACCGCGGTGTCGTGGAGGCCAGGAAGGGCTTGGAGAAAGGGGGGGGACGTTGATTCTATTGCGGCGGAAGCTCGTCAGACGCAATTCCTGCGCGACGTGACCGTGAAGTGACGCAATAAGCGCCTACAATCCCGCTTCTGCCACCGCCTCCGCCTTCGTCGCCCTTCGCAACGCGGAGAGCAAAAGGCGGGGGCGGAAGGGATGGGCCGCAGCGACGCCGGGCCCCCAATCTGTGACCTGCGGAGTCCATCACAGGCAGCTCTCGCGGCCTTCGCCGCCGCGACGCAGCCTCTGGGGAAGGCAGTGATGCGGGAGCAGACCCTTGTTCGAGGAGCCACAGCCGCCACCGCTCCTATTACCTCAAGCACTACTAGCTTGCCTGCCTTATCGATTGATTGATTGATTGATTGATTCTCGCTTTCAGGCTCGTCAATTGCTTAAGTTATAAGTGAAGTTCATCTTTAATCACGGGATTGATTATTAGCGGTTCTGAGAGCATCAACTGCTAAGATCATTAGTCCCGTAAGTGTAGTGCATTTTTTCAATGGCGGTGATCTTCCCCCGCTGGATGGTGAGATCCGGCGCCGATCTACAGACGGATAGTGTATTTTTTTCAAACAGGTTTCTCCCACCAGCAGGGAACGAAACTGGTGGGACACGCACTAAGCTCCTGACTGGTCTCCCGGCATGTGTGGTAGTGTAGTGCACGGAAGTGTAATTGTGTGTGCTAATAGAACAAGGAATAGGAAGGAATGAATACGTGCGATCCTTGGCCCGTTTGATAGAGTACTGCACAATCATTTGCGTGGCGTTGATCGGAGAAACATTCCGAAAACTACCACGGAAAACTACCAATCAGAGCAGCCGGCCGCCAGAGTTTTCCTCCAGTCAGCGACTGAATTCGACCTAGTTGACACGTTAGTGTCGAAAATCCTGCCACCGTCTGGTTTCGGAAGCAGGATGACCTGGTCATTTTCGGCGGTAATTTTCCCTCGCTAATTGCCAAGATTATTCACACGTCGGTTTCCATTTTTCCCCAAGCCCGTATCTTCTATTAACAGATCACTGCTCCCACCGGAACAAGCTTTAAGGTTTTGGTTGGTCTCCTGGCAAATGTGTAGAGTAAAGCATGTAAGTATGTGTGAAGAAAGCGTGATGAAGAAAGAGGAAGGAAAGATAGCACGCGTCCCATGACCCATTTTTGGGGGTACTTCTCCAGAATTTGCCAGTTTTTGATCAGAGAAACCACGGACAACTACCGATAAGAGCAGCCGACCGCTAGAAGTCTCCTCAAGTCAGTGGATGAATACCGACCTAGCTATCTAGATAATGGCGAAAATCCTGCGACCTCCAGGACAGCCGATCAGGAACACTGGCGTGATATCAATTAATGCCCTGAGCCACCTAAGCCGGTCTGCCTGCTCGAGTAGTATGTGCTCAAAGTGATTAAAAATAAAAGATGTTCAAATTGGTCAAACCTATGATGAATACTTCTACTAATAATGTGGTCGCATGGTAAAATGTCTCAACTCGATAGATCTCTGCTAACTACTTTAGAATTTGTATTCTGCGGTTACAGAGTTTTTTATTAAAATGAATTTTCTTTCTTAAATACCTCAAATGTTTTTACTTCTCATTTACGATATGCTGTGACCATTGGTATAAATATTAAACTAGCTGTATACGGCACTCCTAAGGCAAATTGAAATACATGTCACAAGATTAAATTTCAAATCGCTCTGAATATAAAAGTATAATTGTGGTATATCTGAACATATACGCTTCTATAAAATTCACTATAATTATAATCATTGTATTATATGATTTCTTTATACATCATACACTCTTTGAAATGTTTCAATTATTACTAATTGATCGAACATTTGCATTAGAATTTCGAAAACCGATTGATTTCATACAGAATCAGTATAAAGCAATCATACTCAGCTCTGCCTTTGATGGTTTCACAATTCAAAAACCAACCAGTTATTTTCAAAATGAACCCATAGAGCAGTATTCAGAGAAGCAATTTGTAGTTAGGCCTTATTGCAATCTTTGCTGCTCCCCGACTGAAAAACCGGAAGAGAAAATCGCCCTCATGCAGGGGAGACCAAAGCGTAGACCCCTGTAACCACGTACACAATTATCCAAATAAGCCAAATCATCCGTCTAAGTTATCGGAGCCTTCCATTTTCCAATTTACGACACTCTGTTCCCCTCGCATTATTTCTCATCTTCTTTGACAGATAGAATTATGAAAAATGTGCGGAGGCGACCTTTGGGTGGGAAAGGTAGAACGGCTTGCAGAGTGACAGAGGAGACGAAGAAAGTCGGCAGTCTTCGAAAATGTCCGTAAATCTCTTTTCTAAGCCAGTGAGACGCTTTACCAAAGGAAAAGATTCCTATTTTATTAACATGAACAAAATTTGCATAATGTGACAAATCGGTTGCAAAATTGTATTTTAAACATATTCAAATCTCTGTGACAATTCATTATCTGAAAAATAATTATACATTTTTGTGCAATACCTCTGTTATTAATTTAATTCTGAATTGCTGTTCGGAATTTCTCTTTAATGTCTGCGAGCGACGCAGGCTTACAACATCTCACTGATATTCTGGTATTAAATTTTAAGCCTCTCTCCGCTTTTATATCTTCTGGCTGACCTTTCACAGACCAGTAGTCTACCAATTACAGTATTACTAATTGCTATTATTAGAAATCGAGACTTCTATTCTTTCTTAATACTACTATAGAAATAAACGTGCAATCACGGTTACGATCATAGTTGCCTGGAAACAGTTTTTGCCTCTTACTTAAAACTTCAACAATGAACGAGAATTCTAGTAAAGAGCTGCTTTGACCAATAGTTTTAGGCGATTTATCCTGCCAATACCAGACGAAAAGAGGAGCGGTAACCCACTAAAGGGGTCATAAATCACGTGCGACCTTCCCTAATCAGAACATCCTCCTAACTGGCATGCCCTGGTCATAAATGGCATTGCGCTTAGTAAGTAATGAGTAATGATCTAGTAAGTCTTTTATACCAGACTTAGGTGGCCGACATCTGTGTGCCGGCTCAGCATCATGGTTTGAAGCGTGCTTGTTCTGTATATTTCGCGAATGTTCATTCCCACCTGAGATATGGCATATTATTCTGGGGAAATACATGCTACAGCTTCCAGACTTATAGATTACAAAAAAGAATTGTACAAATAATAAGCAAACCCCACCCACGTGATTCTTATAAGCCTCTCTTTCTCAATCTATGTATCTTATTAATACCTTGTCTCTTCATATATGAATCACTCCTTTTTGTCAAAAAATGACATACGGGAATATATTTTCATCAAATGATGTCTATAACTACAACACTTGACGAAGTAATCATATTCATCAGATGACAGTATCAACAGCTCACAACAATAAATTCACATATAATACATGTACATTATTTTACAAAACGTAGCTCGATGACATTGAAGTTTAAATTAGATGCAAAAAGTTGAAACCTCAAGTAAAATATTTCTGCTGCAAACTGTTTCTATGCAATTAGAGACTATACCGAGCATCCAAAAGGAATGTAATATTCATTTTAACTATGACATTTAATGTATTATAAACCATTTGAATTGTATAATTCTAAAGATCCTGTAACAAGTATTGTACTTCAGCGTCTGGGTCAATGACCCCCATGTCGATCAGGTTCTCTTCCAGTTTCACTGATCCTATAGCAAATGCTGAGAAGTCCCCCTTGTTTTGCCCTTCTGAACATAAATACTACTTCAAATTAACTTCTCCCCATAGAACTTCACACACAACGTTTACCTGTTTTTGACGTAAATCAAAAAATAAAGGGTCGCGGGTTCGAATCCCGCCGTGAGCAGGGTAATTTTCCCTTGTTTTTCATGAACGTGTGTTGTCGCGGAAGGCCTTGGGAGTCTGTAGACCGCAGATCTTGGAGTCTGCAAATGCGTCAGTGTATAGTGTAAAGGTTAAGAGGGCTCTTTAAAAGGAAAGTTTCTACCAATATAACTGCATGCAGCAAGGATTAACAGCTACGAGAATAATAGTTGCTTTTTTTCGAGCCCGTTTTCGATGTGAAGGATTTTCGTAGGCAAAATCTCATGCACGACAACGAGAGAGAAAATTAGGCATTGGACCTCCTTTTCCACTACTTTTCTCTTTCTTTCTTTCTGCCTCCCTGCCTCAAGTTTTTGTTTTGTTTCAGGCTTCCTTCCCATTTTTATGGATTTTGTTTACAACCCTGACTGCACAGCCCTCCGGAATGGTCGGAACTGTTCTTAATCCGAGCCTGAGCAACACTTCGTTTTTACCGTTGTTTCATAATACTAAAAATTGGAACCGTTTTTGAGAAAATAGTATTGTTTAAAAATTGCCTATAACTCACGTAAAATTACGCACAAACTACTCATACTTTTGAATATTGTACATGACCATATTTCAAGCTTTGTCTTTGAATAACATATTTCATTACCGAACAAATATCTTCAATTTTGTAGTTGTAGGAAGTCACCGAAACAATTTTTAATTTTAGCAATTTTCAAGAAATTGGAGGTCTGAATTAAAATTAGCCCCATGCATTTTTTTTAATTCTTTACGCTATCCTGAAACAAATTTAATCAAAAACTTAGGATGCATTTTCGAAAAAATTAGGAAATGTTGAAAATATTTTGCTATTAATCAGTTTTTGGAAATCAAGAGCTCACAAAACATATTTTATGACTACAAGTGTACGTTTACTGTATGTAGTTTGAGGTTTATTCAATTTTTTGTTATTAAGGTCAAGAAATAACTTTTTCTGTTAAAAAATCGCCGATTTCTGGTGCACGATTGCAATACTTATTTCTTCTCATTAAGTAAGTTGCGAAAGAAAAGAAATATATCAGCGTCGAGGATGAAAATATACGCCAGATTGGTTTTTGACATATTCTTTAAAAAAATAAAACGACGCATAAAGTACATTTTGTAGCTGATTTTTACGTCTCCAATCTTGAATTAATAACACGTAGAATAACGGGAATGGAACACATTATTTTTTAAATGTTCTATTCTGGATGTAAAAGAAGCATTTAATTAAACATTATTAATCAGACATTTGAAAGCATGAGTATTAATTTTTATAAAATTGATACAATGAGTCCGCAAGTAATGAAATTAATATCAGACCATTGTAGTTCGTTATTACAAATTTTTCAGTGCTTGTTTAACTAATGCATAAAAGCTTCAAAATAGAATGTATTCGAAAATCTGAAAAACCTAAATGGATTTTGGCGCTTAACAACCGAAATCTAAATTGACGTTGCTGTAAGCTCTTTCAGCTCCACACTTTGCAGCTTTCTCTTGCGCTTTAATTTAGTCATAGGTGCTCCCGAGTCAAGGCAACACGACCTGCCGCGTCCTAATAGCTTTGAGTGGGGAAATAAATTCACATCTCCATTTATGATGAATTGCAATTTCAGTGTAATAACGACGACAAACTCGTAGGCACTTCTAGCTACTCGATGGAATTGTATAAATAGTTAAAACAATAACAACGTGTAATAGCTGGAAAGTAGCATTCATTATATCATTCAATCTGCAAAACATTACGATAAACCATTGAAGAGAACCAACTGAAGAAGAGATAAAAACGGAGTGTTGCATACTATTCACATTTGGTACAGTAGGTATCTCTGAGATCATCACAGAGATAACTAAGGTTCTCTCCTCAACGATGCTACGAGCATGTTCAGTATAAACGTTTATCGGCTGTTTCAAACCTGAGTAGACAACCTTTTCATCATTTTGACTCGAATCTTTCCACCTCTAGTGATATTATAAGTCTTTCTTCTACGAGTAAACTTGTTGAAATCAATCTTTTCGTATCGTTTCAATGTTGCATTCCGCTTTATACTTTTATTTCAGTGAGCTGTCCTTCAGCTTGCGCTTATTTATCATAATATCTTTAAAAGGGAACCTGTATTTTTCACCTGGACGCACTCTTTAAATAGCACGTTTTTCCTTGGTGTCCTTTTATAAAAAAGCTTATCGTCTCAGAACTCACGGAACTGGGGATACTGTTCAGTTTAGGACGAATAGCGTTTGAGAGATGAGGACCGCTAATGATGTTTTCCATGCGTCGGTGACTTCCGTTGCGGTCCTTTGAGATGGTATCACCTAACAATTATTATCCCTACTTAATTTTCACTCAGAGTGCTTCGTTTCCGTCATTTCGAACTCGTTGAATCTTCTCGAAGGTGCATGAGCTTCCAGAACAACCGGATTATTGGGTCTGCATGCCAACTGACAGTCACCACTTTAAGGAGACGATATCTGAGTTCCTTAGTAAAACGCTTTATTGCACGCTATTGAACGCTTCATTGCATCTGGGTACATTTTTGTTCTTTGTTAATTTGCTATTGCCCGGCAAAAATAATTATTGGATTGAATTAATACTTTATTTTACGTGGCAAGGCCATCAGTTCCGTTCTTCTGTCTGACCATGCAAATTTCGCTACGCTCCTCTCATCCAACTAGCCGAGAAATGAGGTTATTTCGGGGACGACGAAACATGCGATTTGAATTTAGCTCAGAGGCGTCATTTAGGCGTAAGGATCTTTTACAAGCAAGTAAATCTACTATCATGGGACAGCCGTATTTACTTCCCCGTACGAAGGACTTTTTCGCCCCTACACCATCGCCGCCACCGTACATCATATCCCATACACTAGATCCCACCGACATACACCATACGATGGTGTAACGGTTAGCGGCGGCGATGGTGTAACGGTTAGCGTACTGGACTGTTGTACCCAAGTTGGCGGGTTCAAACCCGATCGAAGCCGTGGATTTTTAAGGGTGAAAAAATCCTTCATACGCCTTCCTTCGGAGGGGAAGTAAAGCCGGCTGTCCCATGTTCGTAGATTTACTTGCATGTAAAAGATCCTCAAGCCTAAATGACGCCTCTGAGCTAAATTCAAATCGCCTGTTTCTCGCCCAAGATATACCTCCTTTCTCTGCTAGTTGGTGAAAGAAGCGTAGCGAAATTTGCGTGGTCAGACGGAAGAGCAGGCCTAATGGCCTGAGTCTCGCCACGTAAAATAAGGCATCAATTCAATACACCACACCATATTGGGTTGGCACGGACAATTTGAAGCACGGTGAAAGTTTTGATTGATCGATGATTAGTGATTCAGGACGTGTCTAGTGCCAAAGGCATTAATTATCCAAGTGGGGTGCGTGATTTTTGCTCGGGAGGTGGCGGTGATCATTCCTTACTGGATGGTGAGATAGGGCGCTCGGCTAGCGAGGTTTTCCCTAACTAGGTATCTCTCCAGGGGGCACCGTCTCAGCCGGGACAAGCACTGAACTCCCGACCGGACTCCTGGCATGTAAGTATAAATATGTGTCAGTAAGTGGAGAGGATTGGGCAAGGAAGAGGAAGGAAAGGTAGCGTGCATTTCGCGGCCCTTTTCTTAGGGTACTTCTCCGGCACACCGGTGTTGATAGACGAAACCATGGAAAACCATGGATCAGAGCAGCCGGCCGCTAGAATTCTTCTCCAGACAGCGGCAGAACTCGACCTAGCTATCGAGCTGGTGTCGAAAATCCTACCACCATCGGGACTCGAATCTAGAACCTCCCGATCACAGGCACTCCAGTGACATCAGTTGATGCCCTGAGCCACCTCTCCCGGTCCACGTTTTGAAACACGAAGGTTTCTCATAGGTCTCTCCCCCTTGAAAACCTGCTTCTAGACATGCGATGCTCTTTTGCCTCTCACGTAATTGTCACGCCGCCCGGTCAATACTTCTGTATTCTCCTACGCCCTTTCCTCATTCGAGTTATGCAACTTCGCGTGTTTTCTAAGATGCGTGTCACATTTACTTCTCTTTCCCTCCCCCTCTCCGCACTGCCCCTCTGCACTTCGTTTCCACCCTGGCAGCGAAAATTGGCTATTTCCGTGGTGACGCGCGTTCCTACCCTCCATTCATGATCTAAAGTAACTATTTTACGAGTTGGTCGAAATCGCGCCTTCCCTGGGATATTACAATATTAAAGAGGGGAAGAAACGTCAGCCCTAGAAGACAGGATTTGGGTTATTTGAATGTATATTGTTACACGTCTTACGATGTATAGCTTGAGTATATTTTCAGGTTTTTGTTTCCATTAAGTTAATCTGAAGAATACCAAACTTTGATGAGAAGACTTTTCACTTTGTGATGAAATGTTGCAAAATCAACAATGATGAATTTAGTGATAAAACAATATGAAAATGTTACAGTAACGTCGTTAAATTAGTTAATTACCATCAAATAGTTGAATGGAATTAATTTTGATATAGTATCACGTTTACGCAACTAAGGAAGTATATGTCACTCGTAGTATGTCACGCTTAGTTGAACTGACATATTTTAGCAATTGAATGCTTTCCAACGATCCAAAAATGAAAATAACTAACTCATGTACACTATTTTCATTCAGGAACAAATGAAAAACATAGTCTAAAACCAAAATTTTTAAAGAAGATCAGAATTTATTTTAATATTACTGCAAAACTACTGACAGCCATGATAGTATTATTAAATAAATATTTTTAATAATGCGGTAAAACTTGTTCAATGTGGAACAGTCCAATGCAGAAATCTGTCTAATGTGAATATGAAACGCGGTTCCGGCGAACATAAAATTCAACATTATTACATTGCATAATGCTGAATCTTGTCTAATACGGAAAAAAATGCTTGTCACTTCAGACTCCGCATTGAGTAAGTTTTACTGTATTATCAAATGATAATTCTATGTGAAATTTAAGCACTATTCATGGGTTATGATTCACGTTATACATTCACTTAACGTAAGATGCTGATTCTCAATACCTAAAGCTAAAGTTTAGACTTGTTTCCAACACACCAAAGAGAACCGGCGGAGCCTGTCAGCTGCAAGCTACATCGTTTTCGAGCGAGGATTAATTTTATAAAACGAGCGTTTCAACTTCTCATTCAAATACAAATTCGAATGGGCTAGTTGCATGCACGAGAAAGAACTGTAGGGGTCATGGATGGAAATTCTGGCAATTGCCCTACCACTCCGCTTTAATTTCAGCATGTAAATGAGCGCAGACAAATGCTATATAGTACCTACGTAATTGAAATTATAATTCACAACAGTTGTGTACAATTTCCAACAAGCGGATGTTGAGTATTATCATGCTGGGGGTAGCTCTAGCGGTGGTTACCATCTGTTACGGACTAGCTTGAACTAATGATGTCGAGAGGGAAACACGTGCGATGCGAAAGGGTTAACGCTATTTATTCCCAGTCGTTTACGTAGAAGATAATGCACGGATAAAAAAACAATGCTGATATGCATTACAATAAAATGAGGGCAATTTTATTAGTATTGTTGGAGGAGGAGACAGTAGTTTCGAGACGAAGAGGCTGGATGCAATGAAAAAACAAGAAACGCACTGAATTTTAGAGTAGACACTGACTTTGTATTACATTTATTATTTATTATTCAGCATGTAACAATGAGATTTTGCGCTTACGTAAACAACCTTGCACATTTTTACTGTAATTAACATTCTCACCCCCTAAAAACTTTGCCTGCTCCCTTATTGATCAAGACATTTCAAGTACACTAAATAATTAATAAAATAATATTTATTGATATACAATCACTATATTCTATACTAATAACTCATACTTTATAACGTATTTCTTAGAATTGAACTGCCTTATACTGTACTTTAATGCAGAATATAATTCTATTTCAATGTAGTTCGTTCTTTTATAATGTTTCCACTGACCTGAATTATCTCTCATTATTTAGATTTATTATACTTTGCTCAGACTAGAAATGAATGCAGCTTTCATACTTGGAAGCTAATATTAGTATGTACGATATAAATGTACCAAATGTTTGTACTATATGGTAACTATTGATTTCAATAGTAATAAATAAACTATTATTATTTTCATTATAAAAATGTTGGAATCTGCCCATTCACAAAGACACTGAATAGTAATTGTAAATAAAATGTATAAATTAAATAAACGTACTAGAAATATTCACATAATTGCTGAATGTTTCTCTCTAGACATATTTAGCAAAATATATAATAAAGCAATTACTGACACTGATTGCACAAGAAAATTTAAAAAATGTTGCAAAGAATACTAGAATTTGGTCAGAAAATTTGTTATATTATTAGGTGTAATGAAAGAGCATGTATATAATTAAGATTAGATAATATCTAATGGAAGTTTATTTTTAAAAACTACGAGATTATTTAGGAAATTGAATAATCAATAAATATTTTATGGACTATTGATTGAGAGCAATGAAAAAAATTAATTTTAAATTATATGGTACAGATTTGATAGAGAACGTGTTGAAACAAGTGATCTTATGGCATTAAAAATTATATTTTTTGGGGTCTTTATTATGTTTTTAGGTTAATAATAAAATTGTCTTTATTAGTTTCGAGTTTGACACAAGAGTTATAGGTTCAGTTATAGGTTTATAGGTTTAGTTACAGGTTCAAAAAGGGTGAAATTTGATGTCCTAAAAGCAGTTTTTATGGACGTTTTGAACCTTGTTCAACATAGAGATGTGGCAACTTTGCTGAAACGCAGCTTAGTTGACAGGCATATTGAAGCCTGTGAGAAGACAGAGCCGATCCTTCGACGCGAAGATAACTTTATTTTCTTTTTAAATATTTGAAAAGCCTGAGTGCATCCCCCCGTGTCTACGCATACATCAAGTGAATTTTGGAAGAATCCAGCGCTGACGGAACGGCAAAATGCGTGTCCTCGGAGTCGCTTTCCAGGGAAAGGTGTACGAGTAAGAAATAATAATGGTAGAGAAACCATACTTCCCATAACTAAACATACGATTCAATAGCGGAGAAGGTAATGTTAGTGGAAACGTCAAGTCCACGATATTTCACAGATAAAACAACTCATTCCTATTTTTCAGTAAAGCACGAAGGAAAAAGCGTTGTTATTTTCCATGAATATTAATAATACGCGAAATAACATTTGATGGAAAAATATTTATTACAAAATGTATGCTTCTGTTTATTAAACCTCCTCTTCTGACGAATGGAGCGTTTATGCATTGATATTAATGTGTTAAATGGTTTATTTGATTGACTAGTGAATCCGGGGGCGTCAACTGTCATAAATGCAGTGTATATTTTCATAGCACAAGGTTCCAATGAACATTTTTTTGCTATCTGGCGAGATCTGACGCCTACCCACACGACGGCTAGCGGGCATTTTCTACAAACAGGTATCTCGTACCACCTAAAACATTTTTTTAAGTTTCCGAGTGGTTTCCAGACATGTGTGATAGTGTAGTTTACGTGCGTGTTAATATAAGTAAGGGATGAGGATATGAGAAGAAAGAGAAAGGAAAGATCGCGTGTGGTTCGTGGCACGTTTGTTAGGGTACATCTGCGGCATTGACCTGGTGAGTTATGGAAGAACTACCGATCAAAACAGCCGACCGCTAAAACTCTCTTTCAGACAACGGCAGATTTCGACCTAGCTGACATTGTAATGCCGAAAATCATATCACCATAGGCCAAGAAACCTAGGACCTCTCAATCTTCGGTAAGTACTGCAATGACATCAGTTGCTGACCCGTGTCTTTCCGGCGAGTACAATAATCTTGAAGGACTTGCATTTCTAAATCATAAGTTTCAAGAGCGTCTTCTGAGCTACTCCACGCTGGCGAAAATGCCTTGTAAGCTAGGCGGCAGATAACGACTCCGCGTCTCCTACTTCGCTCGAGTCTAGTGTCGGGGGAGGTGCGCGCGTTCGGAAAGCAGCCTCCGCAATCGAGAAGAAACGCAAGCACGTGGGGGGTGGGTTGGACGCGGAGGCGGCGTGGTGGGGCGGGGTGGGGGCGGGCGGGGGCGCCGTTCTTTGGCGCGGAGATCAAAAGGGCGGTTCATAAACTGGGGCTCGATGAGTTCCGGAGCAGCGCAGACGGGCGGCTGCGTCACGCGCCGGATTACAAACGTCACGGCAGCTGGCGGCGGCGGAGGCGGCAGACAGGCGGGAGAAGGCGGCGAGAAGCGGCGGAGAAGCGGCGGAGAAGGCGGCGGAAAGGCGGCGCGAGAAGGCGGCGGAGAAGGCGGCCGGAGAAGGCCGCGGAGAAGGGTGGAGGAGGCGGTGAGAGCGGGGAGGAGGCGGCGGAGGCGGCGAAGGGTGGAGCGCGTGCAGGAGGCGGCTTAGGTGGCGGCAACGCGGCGAAGGAGGCGAGAAGGAGGCGACGAGAAGCAGCGAGAAGCGGTGGAGGATGGCGCGGTGGAGAAGGCGGTGGAGAAGGCGGTGGAGGAGGCGGGTGGAGAAGGCGGTGAAGAAAGGCGGTGGAGGATGTGGCGAAGGAGGCGGCGGTGAGGCAACTTGGCGGGGGCGCCGGTGAAGGCGGCGAAGGAGGAGGTGGAGCGGCGGCGGAAGATTGTGGGGATGGCGGAAGAGGGCACGTCGAGCGTGGGCGGCGGCGGGGTAGAGGCCGGGAAGCGGTGGAAGGGGCGCGGTGTGTTGGTGGCGGAGGCGGTGTAAGCCGCTTAGGTGGCGGCGGCGGCGGTGGCGGAGCGGCGGTGTAGGTGGCGGAGGAGGCTGCCAAAGTAGGCGGCGAAGGAGGCGGCAGAGACAGTGTGGGCGGAATATGGAGACAAGCGCACCGGAGCGGTGAAGGAGGAGGTGGAGGTGAGATGCGGAAAGATGTGAGGGCGGCGAAGAGGGTGCGTCGGAGGCGGCGGCGCGGGTAGAGGCCGCGGAAGCGGTGGAGGGGAGGCGGTAGGCGTTGATGGCGGAGGCGTGCAGAGAGAAGTCAATTAAAGGAGGGGAAAAAAAGGGAATTCCGACAGATCTGCGTCAGGTGGGTAAGACGAGAGTAATGATGAACCATGGTTGCAGAGACTGTTGCATGTGCAATACATCGAAGTTTGTTAACTCGAATGACGCAATTTGCTGTTACTACATTTTAAAATAATGCTGTTCTCTCAAAAGAAAATTAAAAGAGGGGAAGAGAACTTCGTGAATTCGAGGACATCACATAAAATTAAAAAGAAGCCAAACAGAAAACGGAAAGCAGGGGGGAAGTCTGAAAGTTAACAGAGTGTAGGAATGAGAAACGAATCAGTCTTCAGAGAAGTGGGTGCCAGGGGAGAGCCGGGATCTCTGGACGTGTGAGCCGGCGAGAAGGGCAGTGTTAGAGTTGGGCCCCCTTAGCGTCGCCCGGAATCGAGGGCTCGCTGCCGGGGGGGGGGGTGGAGGGGAAAGAGTGGGGAGGGAGGGGGAAGAAGAGTGCGAGCTCCCGTCCACGCTACCCTCCCTCGCCTCCCATCAACGTCACTGGTATCTGGTGCCTGCACCGCGTCTACTGCCCACCGCCGCACCACCGACCCACGCGCCGCAGCCACGCCCACCTCGCGCGAGTTCGCTCGCTACGCTTTCGCTGCAGCACCGGGATCCGCCAGCCCCCGGCTGGGAAGTTGTCGACCTCACAGGTCCTATCTCGTCACACGCCGCCGCTCAACCTCGATCCAGTTCTCACATTTCAGGGTTTCATCGTACTCCATACACCACGTCCTTGCATTTGGTCTTTAACACTTTTAGTGGTTCACAAACTTTATGTTGCCGTCCGGATGCCGAGATTGCTAAGGTGCCGTTGCGATCTCGGACCGTAGGATCGCGGGTTCGAGTTCCGCGTCGGGCATGTTGTATTGTGTTCGCCTTCACCTCCTATCATCATCATATCCTGTCATCTCATAGTTACCATACCGTTACTCGCAATAGTGGTTGCTAATGACCTAGAAGCTAGTGACCTTAAATAACAAGAAAAACTTTTATGCACTTTGATAACACATCGCTGTGTAAAATGTTTATATTGCCTAAATAATGGTCGTATACTACCCCACCGCAAAGTCAATCTATAGATCTAATCCTCAAAAACTTATTACCCTTACATTAATTTAATCAATTACTAAATAATTTGTTGAAACCTGAATTTGGCAGAGTTTGTCTTCTTGACACGTAGGGTTATAGTCGCCAAATCTTGAAATGTTATTTTGTTTTCGCGCTTAAATACAAGTTTCAAAGAGTAGCGAAAAATAGAGTATTCGAAGCGCGGCGTCGAATTTAATTAAATATATTTAATTGGCCGCCCATGTCGTCAACAATTAATTAATATGAATTGCCCTGAAATCCATTTTATTGCCCTTTCCTTCTATTGACTGATTCGCGTTGCATATTTACCAACCTACAAACGGGAATAGTTGTTTTCTGTTTATCATTACACACATTCGTTCACCACACTTCTCTCAACAACATACAACGCGCAATTTAATCGTCTCGTTGCGAACTTTCCCCGATCATTCCCTATCACACACCCCTACAATCCCTTTTCAAATCCACCCACCGCCTGCACAGTCTAACGAAGACTCTTCCTTTAAAGTGGAAGACGACTGCGCTACCGCTGGCAGCTCGCGCCGTCTCGTTGCTGCGCTCGCCCGCTCCGATAGAGACAAGCGCTCCAACGGCTTAGAGCTGCGCACGCGGCCGACCCGCGCGACACCTGACGGACCACACCACGCCCACCCAGGCGACCAGGCGCGCCCGCGTTCACCCCAACGCGAAGAGTCACAACCACCCACGCAACCGGCGAGTGCGACGAAAACGCCCCCGGCCCGGCCAACGCCCAACGCCGAACGCCCGGCGCCCGCCCCGCATGGCGCTCGTACCACTCCACCCACCCGCACTACCAACCCCTCTCAAACCGCACGCTAATACGAATGACGAACCCCTCCACCCATTAAACAATGGAACTTGTAGTTACTTTACTTCGGTTCATCCAATTTCGTAGCTGATACTCTAATTCCGAGAAGTGCGCTAAAGTTGACTAATGGTGAGTGAGGTAAAAAACCGTGTTTTAGATGAGTATTTAAAGTTATGAGAAATATGATAATGAAGAGAATACAAGTGAGGAAGAAATATGGTAGCCAAGCGATGCCAAGTAAAAATATCTATAAATATCAATTAAAAAAAATAGGTTAATGTATTTCTTATCGATTATGTAAATTAAAAATACATCTAATATAATCATATAGCTAATAAAAGTGATTTCGACGACATGTAACCAACATCATACCACAAAAAGCGAAGTGTACAAAATAGACGCGAAGTGACGAAGTAGAACTTCGTAGGTAAAGGACAGATTAAACTATGTTTAAAATGAGTGTGCAAATGTGCTTACAAATTTTCGAAAAGATTAACACAGCACTAATGCGGAAAATAAACGTTTTAAATAATGTGATGGAATATACACCACAAAATTATTTTTCAACTGTCGCCAAGACGAGATTGGTTTCTAATATATTCTGCCAGATGTTAGTAACTGTGGTACAGAAATGGTATCTAATAGTTCGTGAACTCCCAGTAGAAGAGCGTAAGAAATGTGTTTTCACCTAATAGCAATGAAATGTAAGCTAAAATGAAATGATATAGTGTCAAAATTGAACCAATTGTATTAAAAATAATAACCTGAAAAACTGTGCTTTATCGTATTGATCTTTTCCCTCTATCACAAAAATTGGGTATGAAAAAACAGCTCCGGCAACGACAGGTAATTTGCTAGTAAAGAATATTCAAAAGATGTTTACTCGCATTTTGAACTGTTTCGAACCAAATAACAAAATCGAAAATAATCTCTCCCATTTTCACCGAGGTGAACACTTTCGTTAATAAATTAATCTCCTAACACTCGACAATCGCGTGGCAGCCAGAACTTTTGCCTACAAAAACAGGTTCCCTGGAAGAACAAGGAGCCTTCTCTTCGGGCGGTTCCCGCGCGTTTTCCGCAGGTGCGGTTTGCTTTAAGTCTGTTGCGAGCGGGATTACGACGGATCTCGACATGAAGTTCCAGCGCTGGAGGGAGAGGGAGGGGAGAGGGGGAGGGGGGGAGTACTGGAGTTAACGCGCCGCTCGCCTCGCGGCTGCATAAGCGTCTTATTTTTCGCCAAGTTTTTAACAGCGTCCGTGAGACGAAGACGATCTGCTTCCCACCTGCCCCGCCCCGAGAAGTTTCCGGCGCTCGTGGGAGGCTGCGTGTTTCTTCCCGCCAGAACGAGCCGGCGAAGGTGGCTCGGGGTGTCGAGTGACCTCACTGCAGTGCATCTCAAAGGAGATACTAGGTGCTATTTCCGACGGTGGCAGGATTTTCGACACTAGTTAGATGGCTAGGTAGAGTTCAATCGCTGACTGGAGGAGAATTCTACCAGCCAGCTGCTCTGAACGATAATTTTCCGTGGTTTCTCCGATCAACTTCCAGCGAATGCCGGAGCAGTACCTAAACGAACGGGTTATTGACCGTGCACGATCTTTCCTTCCCATTACATGTCCTATCCTCACCCCTTACACACTTACACTAACATGCACTACACTACTACCACACATGTCGGGAGAGCGATTGGGAGCTTGGGGCTTGCCCCGGTTGCGGCGGTGCCTCGCTGGTGGGAGATATCTGGTTGGGGACGAGTACATCGAACTCGGATTTCACCAACCAGCGAGGACAGCTCATCACCACCACCACCACCACCACCACCACCTCCCGAGGAAAAACACATACACTATATTTACGGGACTAATGACCATAGCAGTAGACGCGGCCGGAATCATTAATCAATAAACGCCAAGGCGAGGCCACCGCGCCCGAGCCCTCGGAAGTCGCGGCGGGGAGCGCGACGGTTTTTTGCTTGATTGCTTAAAATCTTTGATTTGTTTCCGAGCGAGAGAACGTCTAAGGTTTTTAGTCCAGTAAGTGCAGAGCCTACTTTTATGGCCCGAGAAGGTGGCGGTGATCTACTCCGCTGGAGGGCGCCGACCTACTTGTCGTGGGCATTTCCCCAACCAGTTATCTCCCACCTGCAAGGCACCGCCCCCACCGTGATAAGCGGAAAGTTACTCAGTGGTGTCCTAACATGTGAGATAGTGTACGTAAATGTGAGTGTGTGTAAGTAAAGGGTGAAGATAGGAAAAGGAAGAGGTAGAAAAGAGCACGCGCGGTCCGTGGCCCGTTTTGTTAGGGTGCTGCTCCGGCATTCGCTAGGTTTTGATCAGACATCTAGGAAAACTACCGATCACAGCAGCCGTCCGCCAGAATTCACCTCCAGACAGAGGCTGAACTTGACTTAGCTAGGGTCGAAACTTATTATTGTCGGGACTGAAACTCTAGCGCCTCCCAGTGAGAAGTACTGTAGCGAGATATTTTGATGCCCTGAGCCAATAAAGATCTTTTGATAGCGGTAAAGACGTTGCAGCTTTTGCTTTTGACGGTGATGTTTCATGCAATCTTCATGTGCGTATCGCTTTCGCCAAAATTTACTCCGGACCTACTCACATATGTAATTATTTTATATATGATTACTTAAAGCTGTCGATAGGATGTCGGAAATATGTATCTGTTGTGTCCAATGTATTTCTTTTTCAAACAAATTTCCTTTGTTAGTATTTTCTTACCCCATGAAAGACTTTACGACATATTTCAAAAGAAATGTAGTATACTCGTGCAAGTCAGTTTTAATACATTTATTTCCATTAATTTTGATAGTAACGATAGTAAGAATTAATCAGTAACGGTTTCATTCTTATAGTTCCCTTCACAAATTTGAACATGTGCCAACTTACAGAACTAATTCTTTTTGTCTATCACTAATTAGGTAATATACTGTAAAAATCATGGCGAGATTATTTCTACAAATCAGGAATGAGACACATTTCAACAAAATTAATTTTCTAATGACATTTCATGAACGTAGTCTCCAACAACTTTAAGAATATTTTAATGTCCATGATTATAGACGTATTTTTATACATTTAGAGACATTTTTTATGTTAAGGTTGTTTGAAATAATTGTAGAACGAAAAATGAAGAGAAAATTCATATGAAACGGTTCAACTTGTTTTATTAACAGTTTTAGACAGTTTTCTGATTTGTAATTATTTTTTTGTGAAAAAAATCCAGAAACTTGATTTCTCCTTTCTTAAATAATAAATTACAAATGAGAATTTCTACAAGCAAATACAATCAAATTTTCAATAAAGTTATTGCCCATCTGAAGCTGTTATATTGGGGGAAGGAAAGGATTACAACACACTTTCGATTCCACAAACACAATTATTTCACAACAAAAGAACGTCTCAACGTTACGTCCACGGGTGTGCGGCTCGATAATACCTTTCGGAACATTTCGCTCGCAAGAGGGAAGGAGTTGGCAGTTCCTCACAGCTGTCGAGTTCCCAACGGTGCGGTTACAGTCGTCGAAAGACGAAGGCGGACGCGTGAAAAATAAAACAACAACGCGCGTGATTACATTGAGCGCTTTACGTTTCGCCGGAGATGGAACGGAAATATCGAAATAACGTGACGGGGCCGGGGGCGGGTGTGAGGGGCGGGG
>BOPP01000031.1:6487840-6500743 GCA_017312745.1 Gryllus bimaculatus
GCACCCTCCACCCTCGCCGCCGCCCCGCCGGGGTCGCCGCGGGGAGTCCCCGGCCGCCGGAAGTGCGCGCGCCTGGGAGCGGCCGAAACATAAAGCAAGATGAATGGTCGGCGTGCCGTAAGAACACGCGCTCGCCCGCCAGATCCGTTTCAGCCTGCGACTGCATCGTCTTCCATACACTCCCGCCCCCGCTCGGAACATTAGCCCTCCCCGCCGAAACAGAAATGGGGCGGAAAATTACGAGTAGTGCAATCAATGCTTGATTCAAGATTACGCGTTCAAGATTTTAACTATTTTATCGATCACATGCGTCCTTAATTCCTGTTAACACTCATCCCTGTAGGTTCATTAAATGCACTTAATTTTAAACACTTGTTTGTTAAATGCGCCTACCTGTATGTTAAGAAATTTAATGTCCTTAGCAAAGTAAATAAACAACTATTGATACACCCAAGTTAAATATTTGTTAAGAAAAAACACTACGATGCACAAAACAAATCAGATTCAAACAATTCAGAAACAAAGTAACTCATATTAAATATTGGGATAATTCTTGTTAATTGTAATATTAATAGTACTGGGATTCCACCAAATGAAACTCTTCTCTAGTAATATTTTACTGACAATCTGAAGGTGTGGTCACTGTAAGTTGACGAGCCAACTTCCTCACCGAACGTCGTTTATTTAGGTATCTTTACATTCAGGAGAATTATTATCATCTATTTTTGTCGAACTATGGTACACGAATATTGCTTAAATAGATATATCGCAAGCAACACCTCACAGTACTGTAGCAACGAGACGCAGCAACATAATTCATTTGCTTACTAACGCAGTAATGTCGACATTTTCGAATAAAATTTCTCGTAATCTCGGCTCTGCCTCGATTTTTAACTTTTGACCTTTGCAGTCATAACACTCGTAACATTTCTAGATACGTTAATAGATATAAAATCATCCCTAAAAGAATTCACTTCAACAAAACATTAACGTTCTGTGTTGCAGTTATTGATTGCGCATTACAGACGGAAAACGTAATTATTTTCAAGTTAGTTATCAACTATTCATAATTAAACAGTTTTTGTATTTTATACCATTTAAATTTCATAGTACCCCTAGAAGTTTTACACTCACTAAACTTTTGCGCAGCCTTACTTTTTAAATCTCACACTAAAACCTGCGCGTACTGTTCACTCTGACCTTTTCAACAACCTTATTTTTACTACTTAATGAATAAAACTACTCCTGGTACCAGGCTATTAACGTGCGTAAAGCTAATTACAATAAAACGTGTTTTTTTTAGTTTTATCAATTCTATTTATTACAAGTCTGCACACAGTCAACAACTACTGCACACAGTCAACAACTTGGACACTGCATGTCGTTCTTACAGCAAGACCGCTCAGCAGGCGCCTGTAAAAATCTCGATCACTCTCTAGTTCAACTTAGAGGTATAATTGCCCTGAGGGACTTATTCGGTCAATTTTGAATTTTTCTTCTTAGATATTGTAGCCTATCAGTCTTCTAAACTATGTAGTTATTAATTATCTCACAACATCGAGGTCTTTCAAAATCACCATAATATCCTAACATCTTTGCGATTTCGGACAATTTCTTTCCCATAATGACGGCATCTTGGGCTTCTGAGCCACGTCACACGAGCCTCCCCCGTCGAACTCCTCGTGTCGATTAAACCTCCATCTCTTTGATCTTCCGGACGCTCGTTTTTTTCTTGGGTGAAGAAGAACCTTGTCGGATCTTCTCCTGTGAACCCGCCAACGTCCAGCCGAGTTCCTCCACCTCTTCCTCCGCTCGCTGCGCCGCCTCTGCTCTGCTGTTTCTCTCTCTTCCCCGGCACAGACACAGTCCCACCCACCCCCTCTCACCCTCTTGGCGCGGGCATTGCCCATGTCCCAGTGACTTCTTAAACGCGGCGGCGGCCGCGGTGTCGGCAAACAGTGATCTACAATAAACACTCACCCAGCAGGTATTCCAATTTTTATGTTTGATTGATTGTGATTTTTGACGTTTTTCCGACTGCACAAAACGAATGTATAGTTACATTTATAATACTTAAAATACAAAGATGGCGGATCTAGTATGGTAGGATCTAGTACTATACATGAAAATAAATTGATTATGACATTAAAGCAGACACATACATTAATTTTATTATTACACAATCAAATATATAAGAAAAACTCTGAACGAGCGTCTGTGATCAAATTGATCTTTGAACGATAAGGTCACATGTTCGTCTACAAAACCATGTAATATAGTAGGTAAATTCAATTACCTGTAATTCCTGTATAGGCGCATATTAACACACACAATGTGAAAAAAGTAAATATTTACTTTTGGAAGGCAGTTAGCCTATTTTTTAATATTGGTAAATAAAAAGTTATAGCTTAAATAACTTTGACATCATTAAACTTATTGCTGAGAGACAACTGTTTTCTTACAAAAATATTGTAAAAAATAAACATGCATTTAGATATTTCCGTAAAAAAAGATTTGTCTTTAAAAAAGGAAATTTTCGTATTTGCCCCGGTTTTACTGCATCTTAAATATAACTAAAATTTGAACATCAGATTCTCGACGCTTCAGAAATGTTTAACCATGAGGCTAAATCATGAAAGGAATACTACTACATGATTGTTAGGAGTAAGTATGTTTTTATGTAAGTGGATCAATATCAAATAAGTTAGAAAACAAAGATATTGAATGAGTGAATGGGTACATTTTGAGGTTCCTTAATCACAGAAAACAATCTATGTCATAGAGTAGGACATTAAGAAGGAAATACCAGCAGGTAATAGATGTTATGGTAACCTCTACCGATTTTTTAAAACTGTAAAAATTGCAAAGACCGCTAAATTGAAATTATATGACTTTGTCATTAAGCCACTTACAATGAACAGTAGTGAAACTTGACTCTATGGGGCCCTTGGACATTGCATAGGAGAAAAAAAATCTTACGCAGAATATTTTACCCAACCAAAGAAAATGAAATATGGAGAAGTCGACCCAACGCAGAATTGCAAGAACTATTTAAATCACCCAAACTAGTTACATGTATTATTGTGAAAATACTGGAATGGTTGGGTAAGCTAATACGAATTAACGAAGATAGCTGTTAGAAAGATACACATAGGGGGCATGGCCAGTAGGAGAGGATTAAGTAGGCGTAGATAAATATATAATGATGAGGTATAGGAAGATTTGAGAAAGAAGCTATATAGCGCGAAGACCTGAAGAAGACTTCGGTAAGATGGTTGAAATCGTCGGCACCTCTGTCTTCGACTCGATGTCACTCGGTCAACCCAGATCATGACTCTGCCAGCAGAAGAACATGACTCTGGCAGACCAGAGTGTGGCAAGAACCTGAGCTCTGGCAACCCAGATCATGACCCTGCCAGCAAAAGCTTACATCAGAAGAACATGACTCTGGCAGACCAGATCATTACACTGTCAACCCAGAGTGTGGCGAGAACCAGAGCTCTGGCAACCCAGATCATGACGCTGCCAGCAAAAGCTTACGACATCAGAAAAATAACATGACTCAGTCACAACTGATCATGACACTGGCAACCCTGAGTGCGGCAAGAACCAGAGCTCTGGCCACCCAGACCATGGCTCTGTCAGCGAAAGCTCACCACATCAGAAGAAGACGAAGAAGAAGAAGAAGAAGATAATAAACTCGTATGTAAATAAACTCGTATGTAAATAAACTCGTATGTAAATAAACTCGTATGTAAATAAACTCATATGTAAATAAACTCATATTTGTATTTCATTTTTTTTCTTTCAAAAATTTTGAATTTGTGCCGCGTAAATGTTGGTTCTCGCCCACCGTGCGGTGCTGGCGGTGGCGGTGGCGGCGCTGCGCATTTCCATGCCTGGAAGAGCCCCACTGCGATGTGCTTCAAGGGATGTTTCCGGCGAGTGGCGCGGCGGCGCGGCGGCGGTGGCGGCGGCGGCGCCGGGAAGGAAGGCAATCATCGCGAGTGCGTGGAAAAGAACGCGCGAGCGAATTACAAGGACGTGTTTTTGAGAACGGAATGACAGCCGACACGACGTAACGCGCGCATTTTCCGCAAAACTACTCCCTCGGAAAAGTTACCTTTCTCGTAAACATATTTCCGTTTTGCGAACGTGTAGGTTCGGCATGGTTCAATCCCAGTTTCTGGTGGAGTAGCACGTATTCGGGTTTGTCTACCTTCAATGTTATCTTGCGATTTCATTACCGTAGTTTAAAATAACTTTCTTATTTCTTTCCCATTAATCAACAATTTCATATGTTTGTCAAAAAATTGATTCGTTTATGAGATGCTTGATATATGAGATATGATATTTGAGAGCTTACAAGATATAGTAGATAAAGCCAATGATATTGTGTCAAATGGAACAGGAGCTTAGTGTAAATATGTATGTAGCGGATTAGAATGGTAGCAAACTGTATTCGCACAATATATAATGTTTGCTAATTCATAGGGAGGTTTTGCTCGAAATGACGCTGATTTTATATGATGTTTATGTGTATTGCGCTTCATTCGTAAAAAAACGTTTAGGGAAAAATGTCACGTTAGTTTCTCGACAAAATCTAGCCTTACTGTCCGTGGAAAATTGACATAATAAAAACTAAACTAACAAAAACCACCAATATTTTGACAAAAAGTTCATGACATCATTGAAAATGCTAATATTACCGAATATATATTAGGAAAAAAAATTGAGTTTCAATAATTAATATCTAGGATATTTTCAAAAAAAAAAGTTGAAATTTTACTGTTTCCGAACATTTAAATGTTTGAATAAAAATCTTAAACCATATGCATATGAGTGAATTGCTTTATCGGAGCAACAGTTTAAAGAATCAAATTTGGAGCGTTTTATTTTTGTGAAAATTGTTCAATAAGCCAACAATAAAAATAAAATACCTTTATTAAAATATTGCTTCTAAAATTACAAGGCCTCAGATTAAACTAGATTGATGTGACAACACGTTCGGAGAGAAAAGATTTCGTAAGCAATTAGTGCTAGTTCTGTTTACTGACAGAAACAAACTGACGGAGGTTCTTAAAAAACCTACAGCTCTGTTTCGGTACTAGATACTTCAAGTTGTACATTTCCTTCAAATGGATTATTTTTTTGCAGCATCAAATAATATTTTCTTACTATGCAAGCAAGAAAGCAAACTTTCAAATGCCCATTTGAACTCATTTCAATTCAATACTTTTCTTAAGTTCCCTGACGCATATACTTGACCTTCCAGCACGACACCCCGTCCGTCACATTCAGTGTTCATTTAGTGTTCATTCAGTGTTCATTTCAGTTTTCCACATCGACAGCGTTCATCCCGTACGTCACATTTTATGCTCTCGTTTTGCGAATGAGCTCCTTGCTGGAATTTTATGAAACATTTAGCATATAAACCGCACAGCGCTGTTTTTTATTACAAAGGGAGAGGTAGAACGTTTTGAATATTAAAACTCAGTTACAATAATTGGATAGGTATGTAAAAATTAATTGAAATTGTTTGTAAAAATGTGTTTATTTTGTACAAATTTATTGGGAATTTGAGAGCAATTCAACATTTACTTTAAACTAGCCGTTTCAATACAAAAAGAAGCGCTTATTTCAAAACACAGTAATGTAACTTACGTTTTGTTGTAAAATCGACAAAACTTTCAATTCGGTATAAATCAGTTTTAGAGATAAGTCTCTCTTTTGAAATTGATGCATAAGGAAAATATTTAACATACCTGAATCCAAAGTATAATGTTAATTTCATTGTATATACTCCCTAGTTCTCTTAGTAAAGGTAACAAAACGTTTTATTGAATAAAAATCACGAGTAATTGCAGATGTTAAAACAAAGTAAGTTCCTTTTAAAATAATGAAAGAGACAAAATTACGCGACATCATTTTTATTTCACTTATTACGGGTTCAAAATAATAGTTGAAACAATAAATATAATGTTTATAACTTTACGAAACTGTTGGAGACATTCAAAATAATAGTAAATTTAAATACAACATCAAAAAGTGGCATTTTAAAGTGGATTTATGAAGTTTTTCAATTTATTTTATGTGGATCTTACATAGCTAGTTATCACAACACATGTACCAATAATGCAAGAGCTGAGTAATGCACCCGAAGGTGTTGGTATAGTGGCAACTGCAAACTGCAGGACAAACTCGAGTAGGCGCCTGACATCCGGCCGGCTAATTAGGAATGTCGCGACGAACAGTTGTTCATTAAGCCGTACATGGGGCTAACTCGTGTGTGCCTGTACCACCGACAATCAACTAGTGTCGGGGAAGCCATTTCCGATGTCAACCCCACTGTCTTCTTTCAACGACTTTCACCAGTTCATTCGGCTGTGGGCTCGTCGAAATGAACTAAGGGAGCTGCAAAAACACATGCTCTCCCGTATCATTTCAAAAATTACTTAATAAAATAATACTAGACGAAACCATTCGAAAATGACGGGTCATACCCCTCACAGGAATAATAATTAAGAACCACAATATTTATTTTTTTTAAAACAAAATGCAAAGAGGTATTTTGTTCTAATATTTCATCTATTATATATTTCTTCCCATCTAAAATTCCTGAAAAACAATCTCATTAACGCTCTTTTTCTACTGGAGACGGCTACGTTAATTTAGACAAAGCAGAATTTTTTAACACTTGGCAAAAGAGGAGCCCTGAAGCTTGCTGTGAACGAAAACATTTGTTGCATCTTTGAATGATCCTTGTAAAACAGCACCCACGTAAAAGTTTCTAAATGCTTTTTTTCGGGATTTCTTTCTTCTCGAAATTCAAAACACTTCGTAATTGGAACGGATCATTTCGCAATTGACTAACAAACATGAGTCTTAAATCTCTTTAACAATAAATACGTCGTACGTTACAGGTAATTAACAGAACTCTGCTCTAGATTTTTAGTGAGGTAAACGTACAATATCTGCTCGTAAATAAGTTTCCGAGTCAACCATTAAAATTGATTTCAACACGAATCTGAAATTTATATTTGATGCAAAAAGGTACCTGGACAGTAATTCCAGCATATATACTACGGAAAATTAAAAAAACTTGATGAATTTTGTCATTTTAATTTCCCCATTTTTTTATCACGGACCGCCGCACAAAATATTTTCATTTTTACTGAATGTATGTTGTAAATTTCACATTTTCACACAGATTCAATTCTAGCGGTAATTTACAAATTCAATTCTTTCGATGCGGTGTCATCATTAAACGACGCTCACATACGTGAAGTCTCTCCACTAGCAAAATTTAGTGTTTTCAGAAGAACCCTGGTGAGTTATTAATTTTTTTTATTGATGATGTACATGCCCTACCGAAAAAATAGTGTTTTGCCAACATATCCCTAAAACATAAATAAGGTAAGTGAAGGTAATATACCCACGTTAAGCACTTTAATTTTTTCCTGTTTATATATTTTATTATTTGACCAAATTAACAGCATCATGATAAAATTTAACACTTTTGATTCAAGTTGAAATAGATATATCACAAAAAGAGTGATTCAGGAATATTTTGTTGTTGTTTAACAAAAACATTGTAATGACATTGTCACGACAATATGCACATATGCAGGTTTTATGGTCATTGCCATATTAACTGGTTTCTTATAGCATGACCATGGAATTATGGCTAGCTATACTAATACATAATATGAATTACTCTTACAGTTAATTTTACTAAAATACGTCCTGACATGATTTCAGCAACGCAAGGATTGCTGGGTTACTCACAACAAATTAAGTATTTTCTACAATTATACTGTTTTTTTTTCCAATAACTTTGAAGTTTTTCGAAAATTCCAAACTTTTCTATGAAAAAGTGCTTTAATTTTCCAATACACTGCACGGCTTAAGCGCCATTTTATTAAAAAACGGCTCCAATTTTTTCTGAGAAAGTTGCCACTTAGGACGCGGTTTTACTGTTCTCTAATATTTTAAAAATAATACGAATCGTATTTCCGGTCTATTAAGAGTAAACCTAAAAATTAACAAAATTTAAAGAAAGTTTATTTTGGGCGTTGATAGATGGCAAAAGACAAAGTACGTTGCAAATTCGAATAGTTAGCTGAGACCAAAGGAAATAGACAACTAATACGAGTAAGGCTGTGCCATTCAGTAGCACCACTAGTTTATAATTTATTTGCCTAACGGGTGGCTCATGATCGGCGTGGTAGGTTTGTGTGAGGTAGCCTCGGTTCCTGATCGAGGAAAAAATAAAGTTGCAGCTTTCTAATAAAAATCGTGTTGGATCCTGTAGCTATTAGGGCGATATAAAAAGCTCAGTTAGGCCATGTAAGCCAAGAATGGTGATGGAAATACGTCTTGTTTGCTATGTATCTCCCTCATCCCCGGTCGTGTATATTAAAAAGAAACACAGCACAGACTTAGGAACACCGCTAGCTGGCAAAAGTCACATTAGTCCGGCCATAAAAGGGCAAATTATTTATTTAATGTCAAAAAAACAAATCCCTATATATGTATATTTCAAAAAGTAGTAAGTCATATTCATGTTTGTCAATAAATAGTCCCCAAATTTGGAATGGAATTACATGTTCCTCAAAAAATAAAAGTGAAAAAATAATGTATATTGCTAAACATTAAGACGAATCTCAAACTTTTCAAACGTCTTCAGATCTCTTCAATCTGTAATCTTTGGAATCGATCACATTTAGAAGACTATTTGCAAACATTACCGTTCTATTACGAAGGAATCGTAAAATTTTATGCATGTTTTATCCTCCAAAAACACGTATATCCTTATGATTTCAAAGATTAAAATATTTTGTGTGCAGGATAGAAAACTTAACATGCAAATCACGAAGCTTTAAGCAAGAAAAAATTGAGTAACAATATTTCCGCCAGTAATAATATTTAAATTGCAAATCTTTTGGAGAACTTGAGCTACAGAATGTTATGTTTTGTTGTTTGTTTTTTACTCTTAGGAGACTGAATTTTCTTAGAGTACCCTAATACTAGATTTTTTACATATTCACTTTTTTAAAATTTCTATCTTAATCCCTATGCTGTGTACGAGCTTTAACGGAAGTATTGGTAAATTATGGACTAATGAATGTTGATGAGTATAACTTTATATTCTGACACACAAGTTTTCTATTACATTAAATGTAACAAGGTCAACGTGAGGACGTGAAGTTATTAGCATACTTCTTTCCTTGCGGAATGGTACTTCAGCTTCCATTTGTTACATGTGAGTCAGAATTACACGTATGAAATTTTATAATTTGCCATGTACTACAGTTTCTATTGAATGTTTCAGATGTAACTTAAACATACAATTCCATGAATTTAACTAATACTCGTTAATGCGTTTCCCTTATAATTACTATAGTTTTTATCTTAATTCTACTGCTGCCTATTTTACTTATTTTTCCCTTATGACATCAACCTACTATCCTCACGCTTTTTACGTTTTCCATGAAACACTCTTTTCAGATACTGAAAACCGTTCTCTTTGTCCTTTCTTCAACATTCATCTCTTTCTCGAGTTCAGTGACTCTGTTGCGACATCTTCCTAAGAACCTACTCTTCACGCCCTCCAGAAACTGTAGAGCTCTCAGAGCCTCTTTATCGACCTCCGACTTCTTTTGATTAAAAATGTACGCGTGTTTAAAATGGCGGAGGCTCCTTTAATGTCTTTGGAAGATACGCTTATCGGTGGCACGGAAATTCTTTTGAAATATAAAAAAAAGTAGCAGGGCTACGATGAAATTAATTATACTTCAGGTCACGAAAGGAGTGCTTTAGGTAAGGGAGCTTGTTTTTGTTATTTTATAATTTAGAGCCCCTGGCGGAAACTCTCGCAAGTTCAAATGCGCTGCCTCTCCCTTTTATAACTTTGGTTTTGGCTACTTGGTAGACAGAACTTAAATTCAGAATTGTCAGAAAAATAACATTTTTTTAATATCCAAAGACACATGTGTGTCATGTTACACAGACAGGTAATTTATTTGGGTGTTTCAATTCAGTATGAAATATACGAATATTGTCACGAGCTATTCTATAGTATATGTTACCTCTCGTTTTGCATCTTCCTAGATCTTTGAAATATAAAAAGACCAATCACCACCCCATGCATGTAAGTAGATTTAATTTATAGACCTTTACAAACAGCAAATATTACAACGTAGGTAACCCGGCTTAAGTTCATAAAAACTAAAAGAATTTTTGCTGCTTGGCCCATATTTTTTCCTTCGTTGTCGAACGATGGTCAGTACGTGACCCTCTGAAAATGCGAAGAGTGGCAACGCCGCAGGGTGGGTGGCCTCTGCAAATCAGCATTTTCCGAAGTCGATACCGCGTTTCCTCCTCAGGGACGCACGTGGCGGCGCCGGCCGTATGTCGCTAGAGGCCGCTTTCGCTCCGCGTATGATCTGAATCCCTGGTCCCCGAAGCAGCCGCTGGGGACCCGACGCAAAAAGAGAAGTGCAAACTGATTAAAACGCATTAGATCGGTCTTTGACACACGCGGTTACCAGGCCGCAGATTACAGAGAGAGCGAAATGGAGAGAACTCTGAAGTTGGTCGAAAGAGAAAATGACGAGGAGGAGATAATGGACTCGTGGTGAAAGAACGTATGTATTAGTTTAATGCTTCAAAAGGGAAAGTGATGAAAAAGTATTCAAGTAATGATTATGAAAAAGAAAATTCCAAAATATGTAGCACTGAAGTATCCAGTTATAAATTAAATACCATCCCAAATGTTTTGCAATTTAGTGATCCCAAAACGAGAGCATTGTAGTTGGTGTTTTCGGAAATTTCTTGAACAATTATGTAGCCACATTCATATCTCGAGTATTTTATTTGATCTCTTACCATAAAAAGAAGAGATGAAAATACCAAAAAATTTAACAAAACATCTTAGAAGTACAAAGTTATTTGCTAGCAACAAAATGTCAATTAAGGGAAAAACAAGTGATGATAGGAAAAACGATCATCAAGCCAAATCAAATTGAAATCTTTATAATTAAAAATGGCAAGAAGAATGCAAAAGAACTTAAGTCTAAATGGACAACGTCAACCCAATATCAAACACATTAAAGTTCGTGAAAATAATGGGGGCCGTGATGATGGAATCGAAATCACACGTAAGAAAATTGTAAAAATAAGAACAATAGAACCACGGATATTCAATTAGTTTCAAATACTTAACGCGCTCCGGAAAGTAGAGCAAGAATGAAGGTGCTTATTGAGATGACAGAATTCGGAGAGCCAATGAGAACCACCCGGCACACGAGGCGATAGCGGAAAGGGGGCTGGCGAACGCGAGGACAGCCCGAGTCAGGGAGCAGACGCAATATCGGCCTGCGCCAGGGGGCGGAGGTGGAGAGAGGACGTGGGCGAGGACGGCGGTGAGACCTGTCACGCGTGACGGATGGGTAGTCGGAGGCCCGCGGGCCCAAGTTATTAACTTAGATGAATAATAAATAACCGCGAGCGCTGATCGCCTGGCGAGGACCGCCGCCGGGCCACCGCCCTGGGGCCGGCGGATGACCTCGAGGACGACCTAGGGGGTGAGGACGGCCTAGGGGGTGAGGACGACCTAGGGGGTGAGGACGGCCTAGGGGTGAGGACGTACGGGGGAAGGCTAAGGGGATGTGAGGCGAGCGGGGGCGGCGGACAATGAGGGAGCTGGAGCGCAGTGTGGGGCACGGACTAAAACAGACGGTCGAAAGGGGGAGGAATGTACAAAAGCTCTTCGGAAATTTGAATTGAAATTCATAAAATTGTGAACATGGTCATTCAGACAAAGCCCAATGTTACGCACCGAGAGTAATGGATCAAAAGATTCGGTGGAAAGGTGAAAAATATCGTTTCTCTTTGGAAATTTGAAGTTTTCAAATGTTGATTTATCAAATGTTAACTTGAATAGTTGAGAGATACTCGTATCACCTATTTCCATGAAGTACTGATTTGGAGAGTTTTTTCTGGCACAAATGGATTCGAATTTGCCTTGCAACATCAATTGCCAGCCAACTGGAAATATATTTACAGAAATAGTTTTCAATTTACAGATTCGCAAAGATTAAAATTACTAGCAACCTAAACTCGGGAATTAATTTAAGAAAAAATGTCTTCAAACCAAATTTCGTCGACTTTACAATTCCACATATTGCGACTGCATACAAGGTGTGTCCAGAAAGTAAGTTGAATTATTTTTTACTACCAATCCGGAAGTAGCCGGCGTTGGGTCTGGTGGGAAAAAAGTGGAAAGATGGGTGGGTCTTATGAACCGCGTCTCTCACCAATTACCTGCTAGAGGTTGCCTAGTACGGATTGCGTAGAGCGTACATGTGTTCTAGTGACGATCAAAATATCACGATTCACCGTACAGAGACATGCCATTAAACTTCGAGTTAACTTGGGAAATTCAGGTTCCAAGGCCGTCTCAATGCTTAAACGAGCTTACAGGGATGATGAGATGTCTCAAAACATGATTTACCGGTGACACAAGATGTTACGGGAGCGGAAACGGGTTATCGACGGAGAACAACAGTGTTGACGACATTCCACGGTTTGTAGAAGTCATACTTCTTTAAAAAAACAAAAAAAACAAAGACATTGTCCAGTCGGAGTTTGTGCCTCAAGGAACAACTGTCAACACTCAATTTTATTTAAATGTTGTGAAAATGGTCCGAAATGCTTCGCATAAGGAAGGAGCTCAGTGGAAATTGTCGGCTTCATCACGAACACGCACCGTCTCACACCGCCTTCATTGTTAGCAAGTTCCTGGCCCTTGTACAAATTGAAAATGCATACACGTTTTGGACTTTCTTTCGCCATCTCCCTCCCTCCTAGCGCACGTGGAGGAGTGGGGGTGGGGGTGGG
>BOPP01000031.1:6501967-6517609 GCA_017312745.1 Gryllus bimaculatus
GTGGTGGTGGTGGTGGTGGTGGTGGTGGTGGTGGTGATGATGGTGGTAATCGATTAGTTAAGTGTTGTAAATTTTGTTGTCGCCAGTGAGAATAAGCGGCGAGAGAGTCACAATGAAAACTTCTCATATGCCTTCACGCAGTTGACCCCCTTCTCCTAAGAGAGCAGTAATAAATGTAGCCCTGAAATTTTTTCATGCGATAAGATTAAGTAAGTTTGTTGCGGCTGTTTTTAACCTGATGTCGCTTAGTCAGCCGTCCATGTACTCTGTTTTGTTGGATCAAAATATATTAGTTCATTTTATTGACGGTGCGATTTAGAGACGTGAATTCATTCACCGAAATCTACTATGATTCTTGGTCTTTGCTTGAATTTCAGGAATTTATTTTAAGAATATTTTGAATTGAAAGAGTCCAAATGCCCAGCATCATACTTCTGAGAAATTAGTTACTCCATTTAATTCAGCTACGATAGAATATGAGATCATTATGAATTTATTTATTAATTAGTTAATTCATTTCTTTATGAATTTATTAGTCCAAAATTGTAATAATCTGTATCTGACATTCATGTGATGTGCGAAATTAACTGATCCAAATGTTGTGTATTAATTATTCAAAAAATATTTTAAATAATATAACTTGATTATTGTAAATTACTTTTGATTAAATAGAACGTTATGGCAGCGCATGAGGTCCTGTATAACCTCGCCCCATCCCTCGTCCGTCTACCAGCACCTGCAGCTCCCATTCGTTCCACAAAGCTCTAGCGTGCTATTTTTGCGTGCACATCTCTCACGTACTAGCCTCCCGTTCCACATTGCCCCATTCCTATCTCCCGGTGCATGCGAGGAATGCCCTGGGTCGACTACTGTGTATAGTATATCGATGCTGCGAGCGCGAGAGGGAGAGGGAGAGAGGACGTGCGCGGAATAGACAATAGAGACGCCACCTGGCGGGGGGGGGCGGCGAAACGACAGACAACGCGACGTGCGAGCGCGCCAGACCCCACGACGTGATGAAGACTGACGACGACTCAGACAATGGCCGTTAAGCACGCGAACTAGAAATACAAAATGGAGGCGCCGCTCCGCCGGGCACGCGCAACTCCAAAGAGAAGACACTTGAGGTCACGGAACGTAAATGCGGCCGTCGCCGACGCCCTCCTCGCCGCCTCCACCGCTACTGAAGAAAGGAAACCGCTCTCGAGAACAACAAGTGAAACAGTGAAATTTTACGGCTGGCGGGAAGGGAAGAGAGCCATGTTTCGTGGTAATGTGGAAACTTGGAGAGTTTGATAGAAGCAGCTGTGGTAGGGAATAACAAAATGCTTGCATTACAATGTGAAACGTGTGAAAGTATTTTCTAGCACGAGACGATTTAAATGTTTTGGGGTAATTTACTTTGACGTTGTTCAAAATAATTTGAACAAGGAAATATGAGTTTAAAGGATGAGAAATTCATAATCAATTCTGACTATCGTGACACAAAATTGTTTTTGCTTCAATAATGCCATGCAATGTTTGCTCATTCAGTTCTCTCACTTTAATAATTGGATTTCTGAAAAACAGTTTATTACATTTCAAATATCTATTTTCAAGTGAAAGTAAGTCATATATTATGTCGGACCAATTAGAAGTTGAATCATTACGACTTGAAATCGAAAATATATCATTTGTTGGCTAGAAAAAAATAGAAACGCAATACTAACGCTTGGAGACGAAGTCATAAACGAAAATAGTGTAGAGAATTGATTTAATGTATTGAAATATGTAAAACAACCCGATGTTAAAAATATAATACTTCATCTTCAATATAAATTACCAAAAGATTACGGATGAAACTATCAAGATAACACAATGGCTCTTGGCATGCAAGATTATGACGCGTAATTAGCTTGTTTTCATTTTTCAATCTTGTGACCATATAACATTACAGATAAGAGACAAATAACCGAAACAAATAATTAACACCATCCACCCACACACTGTCCAATTTGTAATGAACTCTGAGGATTGTACCACAATGATGTATTATCCTTTCCCAATTGTTTGACTGAAAAACTCTCGTGAAGATATAAAACTCTCATCATTTTTATTTAACCATACTGAAATTCCGAGTATTTATAATAAATGAATAGTTTCCAGCTAAATGTTACAAACACTCTACTACTACTTCACTGCAAAAACTAAATATACTTCAAGCATTATAATATCATGTACCTTTTAATATTTGTAATGTTTCAAGCCTCGCTTAGAACAGGTTGTTTATATATGTATATATGTTTTGTTCTTATAATTATTTTATATCTTATGTGATTATATTTGTACTTGTAGATTCGTATTACTACCTTATTTATTTAGTTGTACTTGTACGTAATTTACTAGATATTACTTTATTTATTAGTTATTTGTAATTAGTACCTTACAATATTTCTCCAATGTACCAAGCCGCATTTAATACAGTTATTTTCAAATAAGTGTATGTTTCGTCTTATATTAATACTTCCCATGGTAAAGGGCCTAGTAATGGAGTTAGCAACATCTCCAAAAGATTGGCTACGAGAGAAAATCGACAGCCATTTCATGACGAATTATGACATCACATAAATTATTCGAGAGGTCAGAAAAATGTTAGTGGTATTCACTTTATATTTTTGCAAATGATGATGATAAATGTTGAAAAAAGAATGCGACTTTTTGAAATCGTGCAATGAAAAAGTGTAACTAGTTATATGAAATTACACTTTCGTGGATCTATTACTTTATTAGCTTTTGTAAAATGTGCATTAATGAATAAATGAATATGAACTTCAACTACTACTTCTACAATTACGACTACTCATTCTTAACATTCTCATTTTAATGATAATAGACTGAGTGCACTTGACTTCATAGGGCGCGAAACTCGATGCCGCTCATGCCGGATGTTCCATTGGGAAAGTAAATGTATTGCAACTGTATTTATGCATATCCCATTTTCAAATTTGGCATAACCATACAATAAAATGTCGGACAATTTGTGATATTTTTATATTTAAAAACAAATTTGCGAACTTAAAAAAATATTTGAAAAGGCTACGAAAAATAAACATTTTCAATTTTTCTATCATTTCAGTTCAAATAAAATAAAAAGCCGTGTTTTAATTTATAAAATGAGACTAGTTTGAATTCTTTAAATTTTTAATAAAGGAGAGTGGGATGAGTGGGATGACGAAAAGAATACAAGCGTGAAGGTTTCCAACTGAGCAAGAGAGTTATAGAATACACTAAGACATTTAGAGCGTAATGAATTAGGCGTTAAAAAAGTACAAAAACTTGAACTTTGAATTTGCAGCGATAGAGTATTTTACTGTACCTCTAAATAAATAAAATCAATCGCAATAAAAAACTGTATTATATTCTAGGATTATTGTGATATAATGAATTCTGTGATAGAATTGACTAATAATGTTAGCCTCCGGAAGTTTACTAAAATCGGAGACTAATATTATTCTCTGATATCTATTCAAGTCAGACCAATAATTCCACGATATAGATAAATATACGCAATTTATAAAGAGAAATATTTTCAAAAAATATTTTGAATTTTTTCTCTTCTCTTATTACTCCATACTACATTTGTAGTCTTCTCAGTGTATACAAAAAAAAATATCTTAAACTATGAAACTTGTTCTGGTATTTTGAAAAATACGTCGTAAGTTGCAATTGCCGATAGTTTTGTCATTAGATCTTACGAATTTTCGAAGTAATTTATCGCATAACGGATACCAACGACTTTAATAAGTCAAGTAAGAATGTTTACACAAAATTAGACATATCATGATGAAATGGATTGTAAGTAACAGCATCGATTGTAATATTGGCATAATGTAAATTTTAACAAAATGTGAAAACAGTGAGGCTATTCTTCTAGACACATAAATTAGCTTAACACATTCTTTAGCTCCTATTTATTAGTTCACAAAAACCTCTTGGATTATATTACCAATCAGACACTAATTTCAAATGACATTACGTAACAATTCTAGCATTATGTAGAAAATTTATGAAGTGATGATTTGAAATACACCTGATTCAAACACTTTATGATACATGTAAACTACTTTAAAGCGTATGGTGAGGAATCGAATGAATTGCGTAATTCATTGAATAGGATTACAATGTGTTCTTGATTTAATCGTTTTGCATTTTCTTGAAAAATATTCGTATTAAGTATTCGTACAAAATATTCGTATTCTCACTCTCATAATCCAACCACTCACATAATCCACATTTGCGAAATAAAAAAATGGTTCTTTAAAATATTGAAGTCGATTCATAAATCTTGAACATTCTCGTACTCTTTTGAAACGTGAACTCTAGCTACACTTATACACGCCTTTAGCCCTCGATTTCAAGTATCCATAATGACTTCATCTGGAAAGAAAAAATGAATAATACCTGCAATACTCCATTCCAAAACGAATAGAATTAGGCTACACAGACTCACTAGAGAGGTATTGGAATATCCCTTCATCCAAGAAGATTCATTTACGGAAAATTTTCACTTTAACCCAAACCAAGTTAACCACACACGACCCGTATCCCCCTCGCATGTTCGCAAACCCGATCGGCTTTCGCAAAAACCCAGCCTGTCCGGCGAGCGACTAGCGCACAACCACTGCACGCCCGGCCAGAAAGTAAACCGATAGCGCAATTTTCAGGATAGGGGACGGCTTCTCTACCCGCGGGGTCGATAGCAAAAGTTCATGGTCGACTAGCCCTCCAAATGACGGCGCGGGCGAGCGCTCGCTGTCCACCGCCCGCGTCGCCCTGCCGACACCACCACCTCCATCGCCCTCGTCGCCTGCATCGCCCCTCGCCCACACCAATTACGACCGGCGCCCTCCGGCGCCCTCCGGCACCCTCCGACGCCCTCCGACGCCCTCCGACGCCCTCCGACGCCCTCCGACGCCCTCCGACGCCCTCCGACGCCCTTTCATCGCTCGCGTCGCCCCTATTGCCCCCCCTTTCCCGTCACCCCCGCTACCCCCGTCGCCCCGCGTGGACGCACCAGGAGACCCGCTCCGCGAGCACTGGGGCGAGCGCGAATGCGTGATAACCGCTGGAACGTGCCTGCCGAAACGACAACACAATTTCGTCCTCGTTCGAAGCGAGCGTGCTAACGTCGGAAATGGATTTGTAACGCAATTTTCGCTTCGAACACATGTTTAACCAGCGGGGCGATATCACGCCCGAGCCGGCACCGCGGGGTATAATTTTAAATTAACGATTTCAAATAGCCTCCTCCATAATTTGTGCATATCGTTTCAATTGGGCGTAAAATAATGCGACGACACTGAAGCGTCCACGCAGGTATGTGATAACTGCAGGGCTCTAAGCCAAAAATAGCTCCCGATTTCCATCTAAATTCGCCGTGTGCAGGAGAACTGTATGGTTTTCCCACACTCCGAGTCTCTTCATGAAATTTTGGTACATTCCTCATTATACGCAGCGCAACATTGTGCATTGGATGGCAAGATGTGCGCCCAATTTTCATTACGTCTGCTCGTGCGTGTGGATGAATGAACGCGTTGCGGATACATCTATGAGAACACTATAATGCTCAGTAATGCAATAACTACGATGCGAATCGCTCTATGGATGAACTCATGTTTCGTATGAAGTACAAGTAATTTATCTTAATAATAATGAAAAGTCCATGCAGGCGTAAATCATAGTATCAAAAAGAAGGTGCTTTCAACTGGTGTACACATCATGTGTATGAGTGCAATTAGATCCTTTCAATATTTGAATGTAAAATTTATTTTCCTGTGATGTACTACGAATATTGTAGGTGATGTGAATGATTTGCCTACCCAGGTCATTGGTTTAAAATAGAAAGATATCACTCAATCATATTTTATTTTTATAATGATTTCTTATATTTTTTTAAATATATTTAATAATAATACAGTCATATTATAAAAAATTAAAATGTTTTCATTTTGTTTAAATCAAAATTAGGCTTTTGGAAGGTGTTAATACCAAAGCGTAGGAAATAGAAAGGCTTCAGAAGTTTGTGTTTAATCACTAGTTCTTCAGTATTGTTCACATACCTGAAGGAAAAGCGATAATACAAAGCATAGCAAAGCAAAGCAAGCAACACATAGGCAGTTCTAGAGCAATCTTTTTTTTCTTCGGTTTCGTCCCACATTAACAAATGCCCACTTAGTCTAGTCAATATTTGCTCAAAAGAGCCCGATTCAGGAACACATTTCAGAATTTTTTTCTCAACGGTTCGTACTTTCTTCAGAGTGATCAATTCCAATTTGATGTTAGCCACTTCAAGAGAGGTCGGTTTCACAGAGAAAATTGAAGAAAAGTCTTAAAGTTTGCCACGTTTATTGTTTTTCGCTTATATCTTCACAACTGCGCGTTTTGTCAAAACACTTGTTATTTAAAAAAATAAATGTGATAAAATTTCTTGCAAAAGGCCTACATTAACTTCCATTTCCGCGTAAAAGTATGAACTACACTTACGGGACCGCTGGTCGTGGCATTTGACGCGCTCGAAAGCACGAAAATGTCAATTACTCGATATTGCTAATTTTATTAATTCCATTCCCGTCCGATCTGTGCTGGTAAGTGCTAGTTATTGCCTGTCACCAATAATGCAAACTATAGTTCGTCTCTTGTCTACTAAAAATAGTTGCATTGGGAGCTTACAAGATGCTATAAACTACACTTTTGTTTTAGAGAAAAAGGTTTATTTTTGTTAACTCAGCACTTGGGATGTCTATGAGGAAAAAAATGTTATTTTCGTCGTATTACGCATCTGAACGTTTGCGTAACGTGTCTACTTTAAAACGGTGTCATTGAACCAACGCTGCCTGAATGTTGCTGTTTCCATCTAATTCACGAAAATTTATTTTCAAAAGTGATCTGCCATTGTTTTTAGAGAGATAAAATAGTTCGGATAACTTTTCGCATATTATATTTTTTCACTAATCATGCTCATTTTTGTTAACGCCTCACAATGATACTAACGATGAAAACCAATGGTCATTGTTACACATTTTTAGATTTTTTTCTAATTAAGATATACCAAAACAAATATGATATTTACTTTACAAAAATATTTTATTTTAATTTTAACAATATTTCAAAAACCGAAAAAGTACAAATCATGTTGATGTTTGTCACTCATTTTTCTTAACTATTATAAATCTTCTATTACTAGTTCTATCAACTCGAATTTACGTAATTCTATACTAATAGCATCCTCACCTAGACTACTTCAGTAGTATAAATGAATTTTGGGACAACTACTCATTCATAAACGAGACTTCTGAAAGAGAAGTTCATGAAGACTTGACGGATTACACTTTAACTTAAAAAATAAGAAAGCTTTGTTGAAAAAAATCGCATTTAAATATTCATGTAAAATGCAACCCACAACACGCGGGCAGCAGTCTTATAAAGGCTACTTATTCGTTCATAATTTCGGAACGAAGCGTTCTAGAGCATTAAAACCTGGAATTTTGAAGCCAAAAGCCACAAAGACACGTTCTTCACACCATGATCTACAAGATGACATGTTCTTAGACATTCTAAATATTCTTTGTTCGTTCGGGTCTTCTGGATACTACATTGCACTTCAATTTCAAACATTGCAAGGGGCAGGGTTTTACTTGCCCGATCGTTATTTTCGCTCGGATAACATTTTCAAATAATTTCCTAATATTTTTGAGTCTAGCGTGAAAAGCAAAAATTGAACAGACAATGTAGATTGTATTATTAAATCAAATGTTGTCTTAAAGGAAGTGTTGTGAATTGTTCCGAAAACGTCCGCATATAATACTAAATAAAACTTTATTGAAACTTTTGTTTCAAATGTGAATTGTATGTTTTTTATTTGATATTCTGTAAGTAATTTAGAAGTCACGTTTCTTACATTTTAAACATATAAACACTTTTTTAAAATATTTTTCTCTTTAATATGGAAGTGGAAAGATAAGGAAGAGGATAGGGTTTAACATGAGTTCTCGCACGGGATCACTAGTGAAACTCTAATGATAGAGGACCAACATTGACATAAGGGCTATCTCGGCACAGCGAGAAGAACTTCTTCACAGAGGATAGTCACTAAGACAGAAGTAGGTATCAACGAAGGTTCTGGTAGTTTTTTAAGCGCCGGCAGATGGCATCTGAGAAAAAAAGAGGCATAATGCTATCCTATAAGGCCTATAATAATGGAAAATAAACCACTATAAAAAAATTAATGTCATACCTAGTTTACTTCTGTTTAGATAATGTGTTAGTTTCGTTACAGAAGATTAAATAACTATTAAAATATTCTGACAGGATCGTGATCACAGGAATTTAGATTACGAGTATAAAGCAGTTTTGGGAGAAGTACGCTGGAGACAAATCCGGGAGATATTCTGCCAGGAGATACTCGACCTGACGCACTGTGCAGTAGTTAAGTAAGCACTCGCTAATCAAGCCATTTCCGCAACATTATTTCCTTCTTAATGCACATTCCTGTCATTTGGTTGCAGCTAAAACGGTGCAGTGGAGCCTCAACTTCAGGTCTCCGCGAGTAGACGACCCCCCATCAAATTAAATGCACACATCCCGTCCCGCAGGCTCCATCATCGTCCGCTGCCTGCACTTTAGGGACGACAACAACAAGCGTTCTGCGAGCAAGTGGATTCATTCACGGAGAGCTATTGAACGAGGAATAATAAACTGAGTGGCGTATAGTCCCGAAAATAACGTTATTAAACATATATTTAAAGAGAGACTGCGGCCTCGCAGGAGATTACTTGCCCGGAGACAATCCACAGGACCGCAAACACGCGGTGCTGGGGTGGGGGGGATGAGTGAGTGGGGTTAGAGGGTGGGGGTTGGTGGGAAACGCTGCGGACGTTGTCCCGGGTCTTCGCTCTATATTTAAAGGTGGTTGCTCGCTCGTTGCAATTGGGGCAGCCGAATCCGGCTTATCCTGGCCTACGCTCTGCCCCAACGAGTTAAGGTCCATTCACAAAGCAAAAGTAAACATAAGCATAACGCATAGACGTAAACATTATCTTAAGAGGTAGACTGATGTATTCACAATGTCTGACATAAAAGTAAGCAAAAGAAGAGTTTCTATTGTCTATGAGAAATTCTAGTTAACTATTGGTTGGATGTGAGAATCGATTTCGAGGTTTCGACTGTGTCCATAACCCACATGGTGTTAGTTCGTCTATCAGCATCTTTCCTCTTTCGATTCTCGATTTTGAGTTACCGTAATGTGATTGGTTCATTTCTTATGTCTTACGTACGCATAAGCACAGAAGCTTGAAGCTTGCAAGCTTTTCAGTTACCATCTTACGTGTTATGCTTATGCGAATGGATTGTGAATGAGTCCGCTTATGGACGTAGTCCTAACTTTTATGTTAACGCCATGCTTATGTTTATGTTTGCATTGTGAATGGGTCTTTAGAATATACTACGTAGAGCGGCACCGACCGTAGTGGCTCAGGGCGAAGCGCGATGACTTCGAATTCGTGAGGCCCGGGTTCAATCCCCGTGCCAGCTATCCTGACCGGGGTTTTCGTGGATTCCTCTCGGTCATCCAGGTGAATGCTAGGATGGTGCTACTAAAAGAAAGTCACGACCGTGAAACCGGCGTCGCTAGTCGTATTCGTTAATTAGGTGAAGTCACGAAGATTATAAGAATTCAAGACATCGCGGGTTCTTGGTTCGGGGACCAACTAGAAACCCCGATATCTAACAGAGCCGAGGTTCATTGCCCTTTACGGGACATACAATAGCTAAATACAAATTCTAATACGAGTGCATAGAGTGGCTGACCCAATGGTTTTAGCGCTCTTGGTTAACGCTTGCAGAACTAGGCATCTACACGTTTTTCGCAGTAAAAAAATGAATGATGGACTGGTGGTGGCGTGTAGAACTGTTGTAATACTAAATTTATGTGTTGATTGTGCCATACTGTATTGCTATATTGTCTTTTTCATTTAACTGCATTTAAAAAATAATAGTGGCTAAAATAATAATATTCACAATGCCTTCAGTATGTTCGGCATATCACAAGTCATCAAAAGTGTGGCCTTCAGTATATTCGTAAAAACACAAGTCATCAAACCACAAATATATCATGTTTTAAAGTTATTCTTAGTCCTGATTTCTGCAACAGTTTTCGATTTTTCAAATTCTCAAAATATTAAATAACGTACAAATCTATTGTATTGGATATTTGTCCAAAGAATGCTACTTTGACTGCAAAATAATTACTTCAATTTTTTTGCAAAGAAGGCGGTATTTCAATTATAACTACTCGTTATACATGCTTGTTGGCATGACCTCATTCTTGCCCTAGGGTGCAATCGTTGGCTCCTTATTGCAAGTTTATCTTCCTTTCTGTTCTACATTTTACGTTTCTCTTCTCTCTGATACAGGCACTCACAGTCACTTCATTCACGGTGCACACGAATACTTAATCCAACAGAAATAAGTGAATTTATTTTTGAAATTTTATTTAATTGTGTTTTATTGTTTTGAGGCTGGTAATTTTCTTTCATTTTACTTCTCTCATACACATTCTAGCCGTTACGGTGTGATTACTGACTCCTTCCAAGTTTATATTTCTTATTTTTACATATTAACGCTTTTCATGTCTTTCGGTGTGTCCTGTCTCAAACAGCCTCTCCAAAATGCGTTGCACTCTCACCGATAGCGCCCAATTCACTGTTCAAATAATGCTGTTTTCTCGCCTTTAATTCAACACAAATGAGAAAAATAAATAATTTAAATAATATGGTATGTGCACCACAATCATAATTTTTCTTCTGCAGATTGGTTCCTATTACATTCCGCCAGAAGCCAGTAGCGGTGCGGCAAAACCGGTATCTATACATTTGCTAGAAGTCAGCAGCAGTACATTGATAAAAATGTTTGATATAATAGCTATGTACTGTAAAATAAAATAAAAGAAAGTTATAGCATTTTATTAAAATTTGAGCCAATTACACCAAAAAGAATAATTTTAAACACCGTGATTTATACGAAATATGTTTTCCTCTTTCACAAGGATTGCATATGAAGTAAGCCCGAGCTACGCCGGATATATATGTAGTAATCATATATATTCTGTCTGATCACCCTCACGGTTATTACATTCTCTGTATTTATTTTTGTTTGAAAGCTTCTCTTCCTTTCCTGTTTGTAAGTCTCTCTTTCTTCCTTCAAACATAAGAGCTTCTGACCACCTACTGTAAGTATGATTGCCAATAACTGTGTCATTCTTTCTTTATTATATTCGATCTCTCACTATTTCTTGTTTTACTTCCATCGCCATCTGCTTTATCAAATTCAAATTATTTAAGCCATTTCTCAATGTCTCTCTCCAATATTTTAGGAGTCCAGAGAGGTAGATGTTGTTTTGAATGCAACTTATCTCCATATCTCTTGGTGTATTTCAATTTCGCTCATAACATCGATAATCCATGAACCGCATAACTTCAATGGAAATAAGAGTTATTGGCATTTCTCACGTGTGATCGAGACAACTAAGAGATAATGTGGTTATGAAAAACATTTTCATTTATTCATAAGATTTCATTAAGAATACAACCCTTTTGAGTTTGTATAGGTTCATACTCCTTCATGAACTTATTAAATATACTTAATACAAATTCACGATTAATCACGAAAGTTCTAGAAACAGTTATTAGTAATGATAAAATTCCACAATTCAGAGAAAATTGCAAAGTCTACGTTAGAAAATATACTGCAAGTATACACGAAAACTCGAATAGTTCACCAGTGTGATCATTATATATGAATTTAAAAATTTGAAAGCTCAAAAGATGTGAATAATATAAGTACTATGTACTAGTGGGTGTTTGCAAGACTTTTAAGTCGTTATTGAACCAATAAAGACATTTGAAAAATTATTGATATTTCTTACTTAATCATTTCTCTCTCTTGATATAGATCACAGTGTGTCTCAAATGTATGGCCTTAAACCACTCTCTTCCCATCACGGACCTTTTTTGTTGAATACTTAAAATGTTTCCCTAATTCCGGCATTAACGTGAAAAAAGTTGCCATGACGTCTGCAGTAACACTCATAAACAGCGACGAAAGTAGACAAAGATCGGCCCATTGGCTGGATAAAATTTTGTAGCTGAATGAGTACGCGCATTTGGGGAGGTAAGTAAATCCCAAAAAAATACGGAACACAGCTAGAGACCGGTGGAATGTTGAGAGCGTAACTTCGCATTGCGTGGACAATTCCGAACGGGTATCATTCGAAAGCAGACGAAATATGTTGCTATCAATTATCGCAAATTTTAGTAAACAAATACTTGAATTCATGTGGCTAATAAGTGAACATTGAATTATTTCGTTGACGTGCCCTACTAATTTCGTTGGTTTTTCGTATTTTTTTGCATTGGTCCCTAAAATAATCAAATTAGCAAAAATGCTGAAAACTTCATAAATCGGCGATAAAAATTTTTTTCTTGATTGTTTTATTTTATTTCAGACATCAAATCATGGCAGAAATTATTTTCACCTGAAACCGACGAACCAATACATCTGTTTTCACTTTAAATTTTAACTTCGGTGGCCATTATTTTTGATATGCGTTCTTTCGATCATCACAAGAAAAATATTTTTCTCTATCATATATAAAAGTATATACAACTAATCTTGTTTTTCAAAATATAGTAATTTCACGTAATTGTGATTCTTGAGTTCTATCTTGACAAGTTCTGTAACACTTGCTTAGATCATAGTAATATAAAACATCAATTTAGCATCGCGTCGCCCCAAATGAACCATGCACTTTAGGGGTTATCTTGCCTAAGCCTCAACACTAGATATCAATTTTAACCCTATCACACACTCTGTACAGTTCAATTTTTTTTGAAAAATGTACTTAATGCACTAAATTCAGTTGTCAGGAAGACCTTTTTCGATGTAACTTTTGTTTTAAAAAAGAACATACGTTGTTTTTTTTATTTTCAAACTAATCGCTCTGACGTTCGTGAATGAGTTTTTTTTTCATTGATGTCTGAGTAGCTAGTAGGAATTTAAGTAATATTATAATTCTACGTAAAACGTGTATCTTAATACGAGGACAATCTGTGGCTTGTTTTAGGATGACAATTTTTTGTCTTAACGTGTGATAAGATAGGGTAATACAACTTCTTGGAAGGATTTCAAAACGCATATATGCGAGTGCTTCTAGACATTTATCGGTTATCTCTTCATCACAACCTGGTGACCTGAGGATAAGAATCTGGCCGCTGGGACTCGGCGTCTGCGGTTCTTTGTCCTTGTACTTTATTGATCAACCCGGGCGACAATCCCAGAGACAGTGACACCCTATACAAAGTGGCACGGACCACGCTGCGCGATGTCCTTTCGTCGCTTCGTCCGTCTCACCCCTTGCACACTCATAACACGTCACTACGAAGGTACTCGACAGCAGTACGCGGAGACAGCAATCGTAGAGCTCAGAGCTTGTCCTGCCGGTTGGGCGCGCTGCCCGCTGGAGATATCCGGTTTGGGGTTTTTAAAAAAAAAACTCCCGCTTGCAAGGTTAGTCGGCGGTAGGTAATGTAGCACGTGAGGAGATATCAACCGCCACCTCCCGGGGGCATGCACTACACTTGCGGATTAATGACCAATAGCCAGCTGACGTCGCACCGAATCACTAAACTCCACCACCTTCACAGCAACTTTTCCCCATTTATACGTTTTCCCTTACCTCACGTCTTATTTTTTTTTTGCGATTTCGACAAGTCACCCTTTGCTTTCCGGGGTGGATCGCAATCGCTCCAGACCCGCCTAGTTTTCCGACGAAGGCGCGCCGAGCGCGGGTTGCGGGTGTAATTTAAAAGTTTGAACGCGCGCCGCGCTGATGTGGGACGACTTCGATCACTTTTAATAAGACACCGCAGCCAGTATGTGGACACGGGATAGGCCACGCCAACGGCCCGTGGGCAACCGAGCCTAAGATACCTCCGACACGCACTACTAGGTGCGCTCAGTTTGTCGCCGACTGTGCTCTGCTTGACACGCGCGACTCGCCGCGAAATCGCGCGCTGCACAGTGACCACGCATGATGACGAACCGCGGGCTGCGAGCACCTTGAATTCCAAGCTAAACAGGCCTAGGCCATCCGCATCTAGTTAGCACCTGTGCGTGCCTCTGGCTCTTTTAGCTTTGTACCAATCCGGTTTCTAGAGACGCACGACGCGCGCTCGACCACTATAACCCGATGATTTTAAAAACTAATCAGCTAGTTATTAATGTTGTGTAATGTCCATAGATCCTATCTTCGAGAGCTGTGTTTTGCGCTCACCTTCATAACCAACGCATTCCGGGTTATTGTGCCTATCGCAACCCACGCATATTACAGCATACCGATGTTAAAACCACAGCACTAAGTCAGGGCTGAACTGGGACGAGACAGCAGCGTAATCTCCAATAATCGGTAATTGTCTATACTTTCTTACTTATTTAAATTTTTGGGTGTAATTGTTGTCGATAGATCTCGCGGTAAACTGGTATCAGAAACTGCGTTCCTCTCCCCTGCACCGTGAATCTGTGAAGAGTGTCATTTTTAATCAATGAGATATAGAGATTGGCTTCTGTCATAGCCCTTTTTGACACTATCTTCTCTTACATTCAGAGTACTTAGCGAACGTCATTTTCAATATTGAAGTTGTATGAATCCTCTTCACTATAATCTCATCAAACATGTATAAGAATACACAAATGTATCTAAATATAGACTTTACATAGAATTCAATTGTATGAACTAATGCAGGCCTTATTTTAGAAGAACAGTTGCTAGTTATAATATTTCATTTCTGACAGCATATCATTATTCGCTTCTGAGTTACACCGACTTACTTGCGTAGCAGTTTGCGAAGTGACGTATCCACATTCTCCGGTTTTCTCCCCTAGCCAGGACTAAACTCCTAATACTAATACTTCGAGTGTTCTCGTGAGGAGGGGAAATATAATTATGAGGTGGTGATTTTATCCGTTTCTAACCAATTGTAATTTAACTTTTTGATTGATTACTGATTGTGGGTGCGTCGCGGCCTAATTGTTATTATCCTGAATGTTCTGTGCATTTTTTTCCTCGAGGCGAGTTGCGGTGACTTCACGGCTGCAGAGATTACGGAGTGTAGTGCCGACCCTACAACTTGACTGCCTTGTTTTCCCTCATCCACCACCAGATCGGTACCTCCCACCGGCGGGAACCTCCAGAGCAGACAGTCTCTTAGGTTTTGCGATTCGTACATTTCCCGTCTGCTATTTATTGGTTAGTAACCGTTCATAACGTGTTAGTGTGTCTGTACTAAGCGAGTGATAATCACAAGAAAGGGAAGGAAAGATGCGCGTGGTCAGTAGCTCTTTGTTAAAGGCACTGCTCCTGCATTCGCAAGTTTTTGAGGACTACGGAGAAGACTGACGAAAACCTAACAACGATAAACATGAGCAGTCCAGCATCTCGAAATATTTCTCGGGCTAGGCTGCAACATCTTTCAGCTGCTTACATAGTTAGAAAATGTCCAACAGTACATACTTTCACTGAACTGGGTTTTTTGATCAACATTGTGTAGTCAG
>BOPP01000031.1:6517634-6539095 GCA_017312745.1 Gryllus bimaculatus
TTATCTTCATATCTCTTGGTGTATTTATGTTTCACTCATAACATCGATAATCCCTGAACCGCATACTTTCAATGGAAATAAGAATTATTGGCATTTAGCACGTGTGATCGAGACAACTAAGAGATAAAGTGGTTATGAAAAACATTTTCATTTATTCATAAGATTTCATTAAGAATACAACCCTTTTGAGTATATATAGGCTCAAACTGCTTCATGAACTTATTAAATATACTTAATACAAATTCACGATTAATCACGAAAGTTCTAGAAACAGTTATTAGTAATGATAAAATTCCACAATTCAGAGAAAATTGCAAAGTCTACGTTAGAAAATATACTGCAAGTATACACGAAAACTCGAATAGTTCACCAGTGTGATCATTATATATGAATTTAAAAATTTGAAAGCTCAAAGGATGTGAATAATATAAGTACTATGTACTAGTGGGTGTTTGCAAGACTTTAAGTCGTTATTGAACCAATAAAGACATTTGAAAAATTATTGATATTTCTTACTTAATCATTTCTCTCTCTTGATATAGATCACAGTCTGTCTCAAATGTATGCCTTAAACACTCTCTTCCATCACGACCTTTTTGTTGAATACTTAAAAATGTTTCCCTAATTCGCATTAACGTGAAAAAAGTTGCCATGACGTCTGCAGTAACACTCATAAACAGCGACGAGTAGACAAAGATCGCCCATGGCTGAGATAAATTTTGTACTGAATGAGTAAGCGCATTTGGGGAGGTAGTAAATCCCAAAAAAATACGGAACACAGCAGAGACCGGTGGATATTGAGAGCGTAACTTCGCATTGCGTGGACAATTCCGAAAAGGGTATCATTCGAAAGCAGACGAAATATGTTGCTATCAATTATCGCAATTTAGTAAACAAATACTTTAATTCATGTGGCTAATAAGTGAACATTGAATTATTTCGTTGACGTGCCCTATATTTCGTTGGTTTTTTCGTATTTTTGCATTGTCTAAAATAATCAAAATTAGCAAAAAATGCTGAAAACTTCCATAAATCGGCGATAAAATTTTTTTTCTTGATTGTTTTATTTATTTCAGAATCCAAAATCATGGCAGATTATTTTCACCTGAAACCGACGAACCAATACATCTGTTTTCACTTTATATTTTACTTCGTGCCATTATTTTGATATGCGTTCTTTCGATACATCACAAGAAAAATATTTTTTCTCTATCATATATAAAGTATATACAACTAATTTGTTTTCAAAATATTAGTAGTTTCACGTAATTGTGAATTCTTGAGTTCTATCTTGACAAGTTCTGTAACACTTGCTTAGATCATAGTAATATTAAAACATCAATTTAGCATCGCGTACCCAAATGAACCATGCACTTTAGGGGTTATCTTGCCTAACCTAAACACTAGATATCAAATTTTACCCCTATCACAACTCTGTACTAGTTCAACTTTTTTGAAAAATGTACTTAATGCACTAAATTCAGTGTCAGGAAGCCCTTTTCATGTAAACTTTTGTTTTAAAACAGAAACATACGTTGTTTTTTTTTTTATTTTCAAACTATCGCTCTGCGTTCGGGAATGAGTTTTTCAATTGATGTCTGAGTAGCTAGTAGGACATTTAAAGTAATATTATAATTCTACGTAAAACGTTATCTGTAATACGAGGACGTAGTGCTGTTTTAGTGTGACAATTTTTTTGTACTCCACGAATATAAATTTGGTATAAAATTCGAAGGATATCAAAACTCATATATTGCGAGTCCTTCTAGACATTTATCGTTATCTTTCATCACAACCTGTCTGGAGAAGAATTCTAGCGGCCGGCTGCTCTGATCGGTAGTTTTCTGTGCTTTCTTCGATCAACACAGTACCCTCACAAACGGGCCACGGACCACGCGCGAATTTTCCTTTCTCCTCGTTCTGTCTTCACCCCTTTCACACACACTAACATTCACTACAATACCACATATACCGGGAGACCAATCGAGAGCTTATCCTGCCGGCTGGGGTGCTGCCCCGCTGGAGATATCTGGTTGGGGGTAAACCCCTCTTGCCGACGGTAGGTCGGCGCTGGAACTCGTAATTCAGTGGGGGAAGATCACCGCCACCCCCGGGGGCATGCACTACACTTACGGGATTAATGTCCACAGTAGCTGACGCGCCCCGAGTCCCTAAACACCAACCACCATCATAGCAACTTTTACCCATTTATCACGTTTTCCCGCTACATCCCATTCGTATTTTTTTGCGAATTGCGACACGTCTCCCTTTGCTTTCCGGTCGCAATCCCCTCGCCCGCAGTGCCCGAGTGCCGCGCCGCGCCGTTGCGGGTAATTTTAAAATTTGAACGCGCGCCGCTCGGGCGACTTCGATTCACTTTTAATACGCACCGCAGCCGCTATTGACACGGGATGAGCGCCGCGCACGGCCCGTGGCAACCGAGTAGAACCTCACCACGCACTCACTCAGTCGGTATGTTTGCTCCCGCCGACTCGCCCCCTCTCCCTGACCACAGCATCGTTCGCCCGAACCCAGCGGAGCGCGGAGCACCTGTTCACTAAACAGGCCTAGGGCCACGCGCTCTAGTTACACACCTGCGGCCCCGCCTCCTTTGCTCTTGTACCAATCCGTCTGTCAGACCCACGACGCGCGCTCCAAACCGACGTTTATAACAGCAGTTATTAAGTTTGTGATGGTCAATACCTACTTCGCGATGTGTTTGCGCCTCAACCCACTCCAGCCCCCGGGTTGATTATGCCTTCGGCACCCCAGCAGTATACCCCGATTTAAACCCAATGGCACTTAAAGGTCACGGGCTGAACTGAGAGAGACGCACGTCATCCAATCGTAAGCTTCATTACTATTTACATTTTTGGTGTTGGAGCTCCCGGTTTAAATGACAATGTTCCTCTCCCCTTCCAGCTCGTGAACTTGAAGAGGCACTTTTTTAAATCGGAGTATAGAGATTGCTTCTCAGCCTTTGTCACTACTTGTACATTAGTACTAGCAAACGTCATCAATATTGAATGTATGAATTTTATTCTTCCAAAAAACATACACAAAATGTACTAAAACAGATTTTAATAAACTTCGATTGTATGAATATGGCAAGCCAATTTTAGAAGAAATTAGTTTCATAAGTATATTTCATTCTGAGAGATATCCATATTCCTCTCCTGAGATTCAGTACCGACTTATGCGTAGGTTTGAAACGTTCCACATCCAGGTTTCTCCCCCTGCCAGGCTAAACTCTAATACTAAACTTCCGAGTGTTCTCGTGGAGGAAGGGAAAATAGAGTGGGATTTTTCCGTTTCAACCAATTTCAATTTACTTTTTGATTGATTACTGATTGTGGGTGCGTCAGCGGCTAATGTTATTATTCCTGAATGTTTGTGCATTTTTTTCCTCGAGCGAGTGCGGTGACTTCCACGGCTGCAGAGATACGGTGCCGACCCACACGTTGACTGGCCTTGTTTTCCCTCCACCAGGTACCTCCCACCAGCGGGAACCGCCAGAGCCGGAACAGTCTCTAAGGTTTGCGATTCGTCTCCCGGTATATGTGGTAGTAAGGTTCATACAAGTGTGTGTGTAAGTAAGGAGTGATGATATCACAAGAAAGAGGAAGGAAAGATTGCGCGTGGTCTGTAGCTCGTTTGTTAAGGCACTGCTCATGCATTCGCAAGTTTTTGATCGGAGAAACCACAGAAAACTACCGATCAGAGCAGTCAGCATCGAGAATATTTCTCCAGACTGCAACATCTTACACTGCTTACATCAGTAACAAATCCAACAGTATGAACTGTTCACTTGAACTGGTTTTGATCAAATTGTGTACGTCAGATTTCGTTGGTTTTAGGGCATTTTAAAAAAAATTTAAGAACATTTTATTGATAATTTTTGGTGATGTTTTAAGTCACCAAAATTAGCCCCCTAATAATGATAATATAAAGATACAACACATGATGATATTGTATGATATAATAAATGATAATATGAAATTATACGTGATAATGATGATGATGGTGATCTAATAAATTCTAGGTCTGACTTTCAGGCCGCGGTTCGACAATTCAGTAAACGGCTTTGCAAAAGTAATCCCAGTCCGGCGACAGTGCGACCATCTGTGGGCGACCCCACCCCGCCTGTATGAAGGCCCCGCTCGGCCACGCGCCGCAGCCCCTGCGCCTCTGCCGCTCACGCAATTCACCCGGCCAGTCGCTTTCTTGTCACCCGCCCAGGCATCCATTCGTCAGCACCGCACCGCCCGCCGCCGCGCGCCCACGCACTCGGTTCCCGAGATCTCCCCCGCAAATTCGCCGCTCCAGATGGCACGCCCCGTGCCCCTCACCCCCACCTCTGTGACGCTGCGCGCGGCGTAGGGGGAGGCAACGGCCGGCAGAGACACCGCCTCGCCCGGGGCTCAAACCGGGTCCTTCCTGCAATCAGGGCGCCAAATTAAACGGGATGATTGAATTTTCAAGTTTGATGAAAATGGCGACCACCACAACTACTATCGCTACCACTAGCCGCTGCCGTATTGGCCCTGGGTCATATCATATCACGCCCCGCGCCCCCTGCTCTTCCCACGTTCCTCTCTTCCCTATGTTTTATCCATGTTCACTTTCACATCAGTGAACTTTGCGTCATTACAACCACCCTTCATTCCTACGCGATTTCTGTCATCTGAGTCTTCTTTCTTTTTCTTACTCTTTTTCTCTATATTTACATTCTCTTGTATAGGATTTCCTCCTTGCCTTTTCCTTTATTTTAGCTCTTTGTCCCTCCATTTCTCTTCTCTCTAAAATGGTTTCATCGCTTGTACAACTCATTGTCAACCTATTCTTTAATTATTCTTCTTTCTTCTCTCGCAGTATAACTCGCTCCCTTTTCTGGTTAAATCTCTTTCCTTTCCACATCTTCTCGACTATTTTTCCCTACATTCGTTCCCCCTTCTCACTGTTCATTTTCTTAGGTGTAATCTGTGTTTCCACATCTCTCTCTCTCTCTTCTCTCTCTCTCTCTCTTCCTCTTTACCTCTTCTTATCTCCCTCTCTTCCTGTTCCTCCGCCCTTCTCAACCCTTCCCCACTCTTTCTGTCTCTCTCTTCCCTCTTTCATCTCTTTTGGTCGTCTCCTTTTTGTTCCTCCTGCCTGTCTTCTCTCTTATTACCCGCCCCCTTTTCTCTCTATACTTCACCTGTTCATACTCTCCAACTAGTCCTTCTCTGTTACATCCACATTTTCTCTTTCTCTTCTCCTCCCTTATGTTTCTCACTTGCTCATCACTCTCCGCTCTCTTCTCTGTTCCTCCACTCTCTCTCTCCCTCCTTAACCTACTTCGTCGCGCTGTTTCTTATCTTGTTCCTCACTCTGCCCTCTCACTCTCTCTCTCTTCTTTCTCTTCTCCTCTTTCTCTCTCTCTCTCTTTCTCTCTCTCTCTCTTTCTCTTCTCTCTCTTTCTCTCTTCTCTTTCTTTCTCATCTTCTTCTCATCTCTCTTTCCTCTCTTCTCTCTCTTCCGACCCCCCTCTTTTACACTTGTTTCTCGGCGTCTCTTTATTTCCTCATTTTTCTCTGCTCTCTCTCTCTCTCTCACTCTCTTCTCTCTCTCCTCCTCTCTCTCTCACTCGCCGTCCTTTCCCTTGGCTTCGAGCGGGTGGCTGTCTGCTCGCTCTCTATTCGGGTTGCGTGCCCTTCTCCGCGCCATCAACTATGCATGGACGGCCCGGGGACGGGAAGCCCTCCGGACTGCGTTACCGGTTCCGCGCGCACGGGCCCGTCCTTCCCCCGGCTCATCCCCCCTCCCCCGCGCCGGGCAAATAAAAGTAGCTTCGCCGTAAACGAGGCGCGGGGGCGTGACCGGTATGATGATACGGGCGCGCTTTCGCGCACCGGAGCGTGCTCGGCGCGCCCTCAGAGCATAGTTTATGAGGCCCCCGCCGCGCCCGGGCTATCGGCCGGGACTTCCCCGCAGACGCGCCACCTTCGCCGACCGACAGGAGGAGGCCCGCCCTCGAGAAAGATTGCGGGCGCTGCTTCGATTGGATAGAGGATGAGCGAAGGTCTGCTCCTACCTCCAGTCAAATGGGTCAACACTAAAAAATGCCGACTTTATAGAGGAGTGACAATATAAAGATATTGTTATTTTTATATAGGCAATTAGGAATATTTTCTTCAAACTTACAGAACCTAATAATGTAATTTGAGTTTCTCAGCCCGATCAATTTTCGCGGATGAATGATTTTGTAATTTGATAAATGAAAGAAAGCTTCAATACACAAGAAAGAAGATCGCCAGAATTAAACAAAAAGAATCGCGTGCGCTGCTTTGATTGTGTAGGGGATGAGCGAAGGTCTGCTGGAATGTCCGGTCAAATGGGTTTAAAAAAGGCGACTTTATAGACGAGGGTCTATATAAAGATATTGTAATTTTTATATAGGCAATTCGGTACTGTAAGTTTGAAGAAAATATTCCTAAGAATGCAATTTGAGTTTCTCAGTCAGATCAATTTTTGCGGATGAATTATTTTTTAATTTGATAAATGAAAGAAATCTTCAATACACAAAGTAAAAAGGCCTCCAGAATTAGATATGTGTATTAGAGAGAGATGAAAAGAAATAAATGGGCGGATAAGGTGGTAAAACGTGACTTTGGCACATAGAAACTGGTCAAGCAAGAACTTCATAGGGAATATTTTTTTTAAAATAATGTATGTTGGTAGTAGCTTTAGAAAGCCAGTGTATATCAAGCAGAAACAAAAAATGGAGGACACATACCCTTACTCGATCTTAATAGAGAAGAATTCAATAGAGCTTAAAAAAAGTATAGAGTAAAATTAATGTAAACTGCTAAAACGAATTGAAAAGAGAATTATCTAATAATGATGATGATAAGTACATATCTTACGGCTTAAACAGATTATTCACGACGACATGTTGCTTAAAATATTTTTTATTACTCAGTTATTCTGATAGGAGACACATATGCGTCCTGTCGTTTCAGTGCATCGGGGCCTCGCAGCTGGTCACTGCAACCCAGATGTCCGACATTTCATGCAGATTTCCACGATCAGTAAGGGATCGGATAAAGGGATCGACTTTAAGAATTAGAATAAAGACGAAAAGGGAAAAGAAGAACCGCGTATCACACATGACTCAGAGACCACATATCCCTGTACTATCAACATTTAGATTAGCCTTATTACAGAACCAGAATCTATAACAGATATCAGTTTCACATCCTCCTTGCAAGATTCTTGGACCTAGTATCTAATTATACTCCGATTTTGAGAGAGTGGCACTTCAAGGACACGAGCTGGAAGGAGAGGGGAACATTATCAAATAGCGTACTCCAATGCAAAAAATATAAGTTCTAACGAAGCTCCCGATTGGATGACAGTGTCCCCCTCTCCGTCCAGCAGGTGACCTTGAAGTGCCACTTCATTTAAATCGGAGAATAATGGGAACCCTCTTCTTGTGTTAGTGCTTTAGATAATTTAAGATATAAAGTCGAAAGATACAAATGTGTAGTTATTTTCTAACTAGCTTTAATATCCAACCAAACTCAATAAATGAAAAAAGCAAATGGTTTCCTCGTGATACCTGCCTGGAAAAAGTGATAACAGGAAACCACAGACCCGAACAGTCGGCCTCTCAAATAATTCTCATCCTGTTAGGTTTCAAATAACCTATATATTTGGTGTCAAAATTGATGCCACTGTCTGGACTTCAACAAAGAACTACTTGTCCTACAGGAGCTTCAGTAGCTGTCTTGCAGTTGAATGACAACGGGCAGTCGATATTTCAAAATAAATTTAATGGTAAATATTGATTCTGGAAGGAATTGAGACTATTTAAAGTCCTTTTTTGAAAATTGTGCACCTCATTCTATTAAAAATATTTTTGAAGGGTTTTCTACAGAGGACGATAGTTGACAATGAAAAGGAAACAAAAATGAGACACAAACAAAAAATTACTAAATAAAAACTCCGATCAATGCATTGTAATGAGAAAGCGTTTTCGTTTACCAGAAATCGCTCTGAATATACCTTTCTAACTCATTCACCATTGGAAAGATTAGCACTTTCCTGCCAAACAATACCTGTACAAAGTATTTTTTACTTTTGATGAATACTATGATAAATGCATTGTAATGAGAGAGTATTTTCATTTTCCCGAAATCGCTCTGAATATACTTTTCTAATTCAATCGCCACTTTTCTACAATAGATGTACAAAGTATTTTTTTAACCTTTTTTATGTATACTACAATTTATGTAGGAATTTACAAATAACAGTTATAAATGTAAGTTCAGGTGTTGAATTTCTTTAGAAATTATTTTCAAATAATGGAAAAAACAACAAACGCAGTTTCATTGTAAACATCACATTTTAAAATAGAAACTTACTAGTAATATTATCAATTTAAATATTTTTTGTTCAAAATCAATGCAATTACTTTTGAAGTAGGTAGTACTCGTAAACAGTAAATGTTTCTAAGTTAATTAGAACCTGTTGGTGATATTGTTATATAACAGTACATACTTCCTTGCATTGTTTGTAACCTTTGCAATTTTCAAACTTTCAAGGAGTTGAAAGAAAATGGAACTTACACCATTTTTATAAGCGTATTTGATTCTATTCGAAAAAAACATTGCAGAACTTTTTGAGAAAATAATGGATCAAAATTTCTTACATTTCAGGCACAATTTCTGGAAAACTACACATATTTTCGAAAAATTACTCAAGGTCTCATTTAAAGGTCTATCTTTGCATACTCGATTTTATTATAAAACGACTCTACTTTTTCAGTATCAAGGACCCACAAAACGTGGAGTCTTACACGTGTTAGTTGAAGCTATTTACTTCATATGGCAAGAAGATTTATCCACTTTTTATATGGCAGTATAGCTTGATGGTTAATGTGATCGCTTTCCATGACGCGGATCCAAGTTCGATTCCCGGTGAGTCGAGATTATAGCGTGCGTTTTCCTTGCAATGTCTCAGTGTATGTTGCTGTGTGACACTGAGAAAATTTACTTCTCAGGTTGAGAAGACCAGAAAACGGCGTGGGGGCGTCTTCGTTCTAACTACACGTTAACATCCCCTTAACCAATGGCCGCGAGACCGAGACGCCGCTGATAGGTCATGGTCGTACATGGGCCGATGCGCCAAATTCAAACAAAAGGTATACATCCACGAGAAAGTAAAAAATGAGCTATATATTCTGTGGTATATTTTATATCATTACTTTTTTTTCTTTATGTTTACGAATGACGTTCCTGTTTGCAATTTTTTTTCCACTCAAGTCCAGTGCAAGTACTTTTTTAACTCAAAGAAAATATATGGAAATTAAACCTTTTAATTTCACACCTGATTTGTTGTTCAGGTCGGTGTAATCGACTCTCTCATACACTTTTATTATTCAAAAATTCAATAGTCTGAACTACATCACATAAATTCCAAAAGTAAGTCACTCAGCTCACTGATACTTCATTTCACTAAACCACAGTAAGGTTATAACCAGGGCCTACAAAGCAACCTGCCATAAAAATGAAACAACTGTCAAAAGCATGCAAGGGATAGCGGACGTGTCATTGGATCAATAGTTGAAAGAAATGCAGGAATATATAATGTTCGGTGCTCATAATAGCGCACATAAAATCATAATATATTTTTTAACTTTATATGTATTATCACACCTAACTGCATTGTTATAAAGTATCTGCAGTGATATGAAATTAAGAGTGAGATAGTAAGATCAGATCGTTTCGCGTAACAAGATCAGGAATTGCCACGCGCACGTGTTTCGTTTTGTGTGTGTGTGTGTGTGTAATACGCTGTGTACGAAATATATTTTGCCTACGATGTGGCATGTCTCGCGGGACGGTTAGTAATGTTTCGAACATTAATAGCTGTAATGAAGAAAATGCCGTTTCACACGGAAAACAAGTACGAGAGAGCATGTTTTGCATGGCGTGTAAAAGGGATAATTTTTAATTTTTTTCAAAACAAAGATTTATTTAGTTTCTCATCACTCTTTTAACGTACTTAATTATACTACTCTGATGATTTGATTTTGTAATTCCACTCTGTACCCCAAAATTCTAATAAAAGCTCAATAAAGATAAATAAATTAATTTCAGGGCAAAACGTCATTAGAAATAGTGATTATAGGTCATACCACGAGTGCTTTGGAAATTGTTGATAAATCCCCGTCTCACGAAGCAAGGAGGGAATTTATCTGAGAATTTCCAAAGCACGAGTGGTATTTAATAGGACTATTTTACTCGTGAAATAAAAACTAATAGTGTTTAACTATACGCATAAAATGCCCCTATCAGGTCAGCGTATCACAAATAGTTTATCGCTCTTTCTATCCGATTTTTCTTACCGGTTCTACCTACTGGCCAATCATAAACTTTGACTCATCTACCTTAGGAGGCAGTATAAATTGATTGCTATATCGATGTCCAATAAACAGTGTGTGTACTATAACATAACCTCTGATATTAGCATATGCATTCAGTTATTTCAGTTATTTGGCGCATTTTGGAACTCAGTTGAGCATAATTTCACTCGTGGAATAGTCCTATTAAATACCACTCGTTCTTTGAAAATTCTCAGATAAATCCTCTCCTCGCTTCGCGGGCCGGGAATTCATCGTCAATTTCTAAAGAACTCGTGATATTATGACTATTCCACTACTGAGATTATGTTCAACAGGGTTTTAAAATGCGCCAAATATTGCAAATAGCGGAAATCATGTTAAAATAAAAAAGGTAAAAAGAGGTCATGTAATAGCTCATAAGCGGTTTAATACGCATCGATACAGCGATAGATACATACCGCCTCCTAAATAGAAGAGTCGCAGCATTTTATTGGCCAGTAGGAACAAGCGGTAAGAAAAATCGGCGAGAAGAAGTGATACTTTTTTAGATAAACCGACCTGATTGGGTAATTTTATGAGTTTAGTTCAACACTATTGATTTTAATTTCACGAGTGGAATAGTCTACAAAATTCGCATACGTACACAAATATGTAGAGAACGCAAAGTACGATTCCCCATGAGTCTTTCGCAAATCAGCATAGCGCAAATCTGCATACCACCCTTTAGTTTCTCCTACTCGCTATGCGGATCACGTTTCCCAGTGTCCTCGCCGGTCCTCGTGACATTAGCTCTCTCTTATCCCTATTATTGACGTCGTCGTAGCCACCATAAAATGTCCGTGCGTCGCACGCGTTGCTAACCTTCCATGGCGCTATCCGCTAATGCCGTTCCTGGAGCTTATCTTAGGGCGCCCCGTGCATAATGCCACGAAGCATCAACCAAAACCCAGCGCACGTTCTCTGCTATCTCCCTACTGCAGAGCAGTCATGGACGGAGAATTTCTGATTACTGGATCAGAAATGTGTGGTTTTTTTTTGTGGTATGAATCTCAAGAATGTCTAGGCGAGATAGTTCAAAATATTACTTGTTTTCACTTAATGTCTTTCAGTCTATTGGAGCCTACTGCGTTCTATGGATTGTAAACATGTTCAAAAGCATTAATTTATTATAGTATTGAATGCTTCTATAAATACATGAAATGCATTTATAGACAGAAAATGTATTCAACACAGAAGTAATAAACTTATTAAGTCGTCTAGTTCGATTGATGCTGTTGGGGATACTAGTTTCATAAATGAAGTCATTGTCCTATAAATACTTCACAGTTCAATAGATAAATCTGTAATAATTTGAATGTATTTTTAGCGAAACGAAGTCTTAAACAAATTCATAAAAATCGCAATTTGCGCTCTACAAATATTTACTTACTTAGCGACACAATGAAACACAAAAATAGTAAAAAAAATAATAAACAAATTAATAAATAAACAAATTTTATAGACTACATAACCTTTTATTTTGAGATATTTCACCCCAAAAAAGCCATTTCGCTCACGAGAAAAAAATTGCAGCCGCGCACGCCATTAGCATTCTGTCTCCCGTGGCACTTGAGCCCGTGTCACACGCAACTTCCCTTCCTTTCCGCGCGCGCCCCTAACAAAAAGCGCGGAGGCGGCGGTGGGTGGGTCGGGAGGCCGATTGCTCCTCCAATACTTAACCCCGGCCGCTGTGGCCGCCACGCGCAGCCTCCCCCCCCAGCCCGCCTCTCGCTCTCCACTCCAACGCACCAATGGAAACCCCGGCGCGCCCCGCCCGGCGCGCGCGCGCACTCGCGGGAGAAATTAATCACGAGGTAAATAATGCGCCCGTGATGAAGCGCACGCGAGTGTTTGCTCCGGGCGGCGCGAGGCCATGTACGCGCAGCCAGGAGAGGGAGGGGGTGAGAAAGAGAAAGAGAAGAGAGAGAGAGAGATAGAAAATAAAAAGAAAGAAAGAGGGAGATATAGAGATAGAAAGAGAGAATGAGATAGATAGAAAGAGAGAATGAGATAGATAGAAAGAGAGAATGAGATAGATAGAAATAGAGAAGGAGATAGATAGAAATAGAGAAGTAGATAGATAGAAATAGAGGAGGAGATAGATAGAAATAGAGAAGGAAATAGATAGAAAGAGAGGAGGAGATAATAGATAGAAAGAGAGGAGGAGATAGAGAGAAAGAGAGGAGGAGATAGAGAAAAAGAGAGAAGAAGATAGAGAGAAAGAGAGACAGAAAGAGAAAAGGAGAGAGAGAGGAAGAGATAAGGAGAAAGAGAGAGGAAGAAAGAGAGAAATAGAGAGAGAAAGAGGAAGAAAGAGGGACAAAGAGAGAAATAGAGAGAGAAAAAGGAAGAAAGAGAGGAGCGAGAGAGGGAGGGGACGAGAGGGAGGGAGAAAAAAAATTGTGGGGAACCTACGACAGATAAAAATACGAATATATGAAGTGACTGATTAGCGTTTCCGCGAGCGCCAACTGCTAAGGTCTTTAGTCTGTAAGTTTAGTGTGTATAGCCTTTTTTGTATAAAAGAACACCGCAGAAAGGAGTAAGAAAAGCACAACAGAATGCAGATGCGAGGGAGAAAACTAATAGTAAATACCAAAAGAGAATATAGAACAAATGAAAAGAAGAAATTCAAATACATATTATAAATGCAGAAGGAAATGAAAGATTGAAAAAATAGAAAAGGAAAAATTTTGAGGGAGTGAGAGCCAAATGATGATATCGATGACGTTGAAGTATTTTGATGAGGAAACTATTAGAATTGAAGAAATGTTCAAAATATTATTATTTAAACTGATAGAGACTAAAAGTCTGGCTAAAAGCAAAAAAGAGTCGGTAAATATAATATAACAGCTACACCATAATCAGGTTTTACTCTAAGCAATCTAAACGAGTAACATAATTTATAAGGCTAGTGCAATAATTTATAGGCACATTATTGTCCTCAATCTCCTCTATTCTTTAAAATCTTATCCGTTTTCTGTGAATCTGCATTTCCAGATTGGCCAGTTGTGGTCGGCGATATACAATTTTCTCAAAACGTGGGGTTTGTTTTAAAACCCTTTGTGTATACGGGTGCATCACCAAGGGAGACAATTTCAAATTTCAATTTCCCGCTATATTATTCTCTCACGAGAGGTTGTACCTAGCGCTCTGTAGTGCCTAACGTTTCTAGCAAACAGTCGTAATTACAAAATGGCCGAATGTTCAAACGAAGTTCGGAATTTGATATAAGAACCGCTATTGTGGAAGGTCATCGCGCTGGGCCCTCGGCAGAAGAGATAATTCGCTTCTTTAAGTAGCCAAACTATACAGTTTATGATGATGTGACGAAATATTGAGGCGAAAATTGTGTTATGACGTTGTGGAGAAGTCCACAGAATGTCCCCATTTTTGCCAAAAACAAAATTTCCTGCCAGTGTTCATGTGCTAAATCTTGCATATAAGGAGGGTCTTCTTATGCCCCAACATGTTTTGGTTTTTAAGGAAAGAAAATGATACAAAAGAAGTTTATTTCAACGTTATTTCGAGTGTTGTGAAGCCGTGGATGGGAACAGTGGCATCTGAAACGCCGAATGGTTTTCAGCAAGAAAGCAAGGTGCCCTGGCTCAAACGCGCAATTTGGTAGTCAAGTGAACGTCAGATCAATTAGATATGTTTTGGTCTGAGAAATTTTGGCTTCCGAACAGCCCCGATTTAAATAGATTACTACGTTTAGAATGTAGTTAGAAGGGTGCCAAACAAGTCTCGACATCCCATTGTATGTGGTAATATTAAGATCTGCGATTCAGGCATCGTTCGCTGAGATGCAGACAGCTATATTACGTCGAGCATGCGAGCGCTTCAAACCGAGATTGGAAGCTGTTATTGAAGCTACATATGGATAAATTAAATAATTGTCTTCTATAGAGGTCGCAAAAGCAGTATGTAAAGTAATTTTTTTCTTATATTTAATATATTGCTTATAATTTGTTTTTAAAGAACTCATAAATTTTTCCGAATTTTGGTGACGCACCCTTGTACATATGTTGCTCATTGCAACTTGGTATTCTCAATCTAATGCAGTCATTGCAGAATTCCTACCTTACGTCACCAAATCGATGTAAATAACGCAGTTATGTAAAACAATTACAAATATTTGCAGAAGATACTTCAACATCAAATAACTAATCTTTTTTATGGCAAAACCTATAAACATTTATGACACACGATTTCTGTTCATGAGCCTGAATACCATGATGGCATTAGTTTAAACTATTTTATGTTGTTATGGTAAAATAATGGGGATTTCAGAGCCCAAGAAAACGGGCACAGATTCCACTTCTCCACCATAGTACGTTGCACACAGAGTTTAACTACTTTCCAACGTTAAGTAAATAAAAAATAAAAACTAACACACGATTGGAATGCTACGAGAACATCAAATTTACAAACAATGAGAATTTGTTGATACCCCAATTACACATTTATGTTTTCCAACATGCTTTAAAAAATTCTGCTTTTAGATTGAATCTTTCACCAATTTTTTTCAATTACCGTTCGTGCTCTCAAAAGAAATAGGAAATAGATATCTGAAAGCAAGGAAAACACGTACGTTTCTCAGTTAAGAAGCCTTTTCAAGCAGTATCAGCAGATCGATGGTTAAAATCGGGATTCCCGAACAGAATCTCGGCTTTTCAATTCTCTTTAGCAAGAATTATTCCTTTGTTGTGTATGTTCCTATCCCGTATACTTTATGTCAATACTACTTCGTGTAGTTATTATATTATAAAGGTAGTGTATTATTTATTTTACGTACGTAGTGTATTTACCAAAATATTATTATATTGTTTTAACATTTTATACGCTTTTCTTTTGTTATCATCGCTATCTTGCATGTTAGTCGACTATCTGAATATTTTACAGGATTTGAAGTTGAACTCGCAAATAGATGGGCATAAAAAACGCAAAAGAAGGCTGGGGCTGTGAAAGTCATTTGCAATGGATGTTGCATAAACATAGATATTGTTGCAATGGCGCTGGTGTGCTATGACTAGAGGTATGAGGACCGGAATACTCTGCGTAGAGTTTGAGAAATAAATCTGCAATGGTTGAGAGGTCAGATGCCGATTGCGGGCCCGACAGTATTGCATTTAAAAGGTGTAAAAGAGCAGTCTATGGGCACAGCTTTCATTTGTACTCGAGTGATTTATGTGAAAAGCGTTTCTGGCATGATTATGGTCGCACGACAGGAATTAACTGACTTTACAAACGTCTTTACAATAAACCTTCTTAAACTTGTAAAAATGTAAAATACATTCTCCGACGCGTAATAAATACTCTATAGCATATCAGAAATCGACAAGCACAAAAATAAATAACAATAAAAAACTGACAAAATTGTTAAAAAAGACCAACTTCTTTTCAGGGAGTCACTCAATTCTACCACGGCACAAGCAGGGACATATTGTCACCGTTTCACCTTTATTAAGCATTGGTGTTCTCTTCTCAATTACTCTCTCTTGAACCACCCTAAACGTTCATTACTTTTTAATAAAAAAGTTGTGTCCCCTTATGTGAGAAGTGAAAAAATGCATATATCTTCGAAGCTATTGAACAATAATATAAGCACAACAAACTCAATATCCTTGAGCATCCAAGATGTAGGAGGTGGAAGGGCATATTCTTAGGCATCCAAGAAGTGTGGAAATGTATAATTTAGTAACATGTAAGAGAAGATTGCAGTGGAGACCTATGATACTGAACTGTGTAATTATCAAACATTCAGTAAGTTAATATAAAAATTTTAAACCAAACATATCGTACAAGATTAACAAAAAAATTAATTATCCATAATGATGCACTGAAATTATGAATTCTGGAAGTGTGTACGCGCGTTCAAAGAGATCTTTAAAGCGACCACCGCAGACACACACCATGAGTGACATGTTACTTTAAGGCTTCTGTTGGTGTCGGCACGAGAGTGACCAGTTATTGAAAACGGCATTACGTCGATAATTTTTTTTTTTTTGATTTAGCTAATAAAGATTAATGCTTCGCTCTTCATTTTTTGCGGCGGAAGTGGACAGCGTCCGAAAACACGGCATAAAAATTAAAATACGATCCAACGTCAAAGAGCACATTCATTATGATCGCGCGTTGCATTGCGTCGCCGTACGTTTCGCAGATTTCGCGAGTCGCGCGTCCGGCAAGGGGGTTGTAAAGAGAAATGCTAGGAAATGGATCAAAGCGCCGCGAGGTTGTGGCGGCGTGGTGCGCGGAGCAAAAATTACGGCCGCGCCGCAGACTCACTTTTCCCCCTCCTACTCCTCTCCGGGCCCTCCCCGCCCCTCCCCGTCTCACCCCGCGCGCTCAGCCCCCTGCCGCACAGTGGGCTTTGGCGACGGGCTGAAATTTCACACTCACTCCTGTTAAAATTGTTGTTCTTAAGGGTTATATCTTGTCGACAGCTGGTTACCATTTTACGATCCGATGGGATACATATTCAACAATACGATAGACATCAACACGCTTATTGGATACTCTGATCTGGGGTCAGCTGGGGCTGAGCGTAGGCACAGTGTGGCAATGGGTGGAAATTTCACACGCACTTCCGTTAAAATTGTTGTTCTTAAGGGTTTTATCCTATCGACAGCCGGTTACCCTTTTACGTCCCGATGGGATGCATATTCAACTATACAATAGACATCAACACGCTTACTGGATACTCTGATCTGGGGTCAGCAATACGCGAGCGCGTAGGCTTCCGCGGACGAAGTCAGTGTTAACTTGGCTGTCCGGGTGACGCCGCGACCATGATGAAGGTGCCGACGATTCGGTCGCCATTCTGCGACCTTCCTCAGGGCATTAACTTTGCTGTCTCTGCGGGCGTAATGCCCTGAGGAAGGTCGCAGACTGGCGACCAAAACGTCGGCACATTTGCCATGGACGCCAAGTTAACAGCAGAACGCGAGACACTCCGTGACAACACATACATGAGAGAAAAGGGACAAACAATCATGCCCAAGGTGGGACTCGAACCCGTGGCCATTCGGACCGAACGGCTGAGTCAGTACACGCTGTTACTACTTTGGACTTCCGGATCGGCAGTTCCGTTAAAATAACGCGCAAAAAGAGTGATGTGGGTCACAGGTGTTCAATCGATTGCTTACATTAACGAGTTTTTTTAATTGAAAATTATACACGGTGTCACGTAATCAATTTCATGTGGCTTGACGACCGAATTTCTGTTTTTTTATTTATTATACAAAATCTAATTTTTATTTATTACATAACTCGAATGCATGATCTTCATTTTGTAATTATACAAATATATCTATCGTTCTAAAAGTTGAAAATAAGTAATCTAATTAGTGTTTAGAGCTGGCCGAAAAAGAGTAACATTTCGAATTCTTTTAGAATTAGTAATCAAATATGGTGAGATTTACTGAACTGTGATTCTTTGAAATCAGGATTTTGTGATGTATTAAACTTTTCAAAATACTGTAATTTTCACAATCACTAGTACACGTAGCTGTACTTACGTTCAAAAATAAATCTCATTATATGGAATTTTGCTTCGTATAAATTGCAGCTCGGCACTTCAAGATACAAACATGTTGCAGCTCTTTTAAGTATGATACTCGTTTTATTTTTAATTGAAATTATACATTGCTCACTGGCAGCATTCGTTGCCGTTGCAGCATTCGGCAGTCAGAAGGCTCTAGGATTCGGAACTCTACGATTCTATTGGTATAATTTCGGCAGTAGCGAGCTACATTGAAGTCATCATTTCAATTGGAAATTCTTGCTGCCGGCTTCTCTGTTCGGTAATTTTCAGTTGTGTACCTGATCAAATCCAGGTGACCACCGGGCCAGCACCGTAACAGACGGGGTACGAACCGCGAGCCATCATTCATTCCTCTTCCTTGTTCTATCCCTTCCCCTTATTCGCACACACACACACACACACACACACAAACACGCACACACACATGTAATATATGATCATAAATGTAACCTTTCTGGACTACGAGTTTCTCCAGCGGCGATGATAACCCGCTGACGGAGATATCCAAGAAAGGATACCTCCGCAATCTAAGGTGGAGGTTGACGCTGGACAACGGAAGAAGTGGGGGGCATCAACCGATCTCACTGCAGTGCCTCTTACCGCGAGATCCTGGGTTCGAGTCCCGACCGTAGCCGAATTTTTGACAGTAGCTACATAGCTAAGTTCCAAGGTCTCCTAACAAACGAGCAACGGACCGCGTGTCTGTGTCTATGATCAACATCAGGCGAAAGCCGGGCCAGTACCCTAACAAACGGGTCACGAACCATGCTCAATCTTTTCTTTCCCTTCCTTGTCCTATCATCATCATCCTTTACTTACACCCACTTATAGTTGCATGCACTACACTACCATACTGGTTGAGAAAACTCCGCTAGCCGCCGTTAGGTTCACTCCCTTGCCATTCAACCAGGAAGATCATCACCACCTCCCAAAGAAAAATATTCACTACACTTACGAGAGTAATGACCATAACCGTTACATCCGTAATCACCAATCAATGAACCGGCACTTGGTGTCCTGTTCCAGCAGAAGAGTACCACTGGCACCTTCCGGGACACAACACGCGCAACACTCGACAGGACTAACGAGCGAAGTAGTTGACACACCCGGAAGCACGAAACTCTGCGCTCTCTGCCCACGAGCAGCTCGTTTCGCCCCCACTGTGCGCGCGCGTAGCGGGGGGCGGCGGCGCTCTCAAAGGCGGCGCGTCGCGCTGCGGTCGGGGCCGCGCGCCGGCCGACGCGGAAGACGGCGCCAGAAACTTCATTAGGCACGCGGGGGAGGGCAGATGGCTGCCCCCGCGCCGCCCCAAGCCCGCCCCCGCGCTACCAAAGCCGCCTCCGCGCCGTCCTTCGCAATGCGCGCACACGCACACATCTCTCTCTCTCTCTCTCTACCCCTCTCTCTCTCTACCCCTCTCTCTCTACCCCTCTCTCTCTCTACCCCTCTCTCTCTACCTATCTCTCTCTCTACCTATCTCTCTCTCTACCTATCTCTCTCTCTACCTATCTCTCTCTGTACCTATCTCTCTCTCTGTACCTATCTCTCTCTGTACCTATCTCTCTCTCTATACCTATCTCTCTCTCTGTACCTATCTCTCTCTCTCTACCTATCTCTCTCTCTCTACCTATCTCTCTCTCTCTCTACCTATCTCTCTCTCTCTCTACCTATCTCTCTCTCTCTCCATATATATAATGTAGGTTCTGTTTTTTCAATTATTTAGTATCTTATAGTATTATTTAGTATATTATTTTGTTACTTTGTTACTGTATTATTTGTATTTGTTGTGTTATTTATATTGCATCTCGTGCTAACTATCCGTCCCAACCTCTTCTAACACAAGTTATTTGCAAAAAAAAATTCTTTATTGAGCTGTGAATATACACAGCAATTTGTAATAGGATAATTCTAGAAACAAATTTCTAATAAAATTTAATTGAATTGATATCTTTTTCCCTATTTCCGCCTTCCTATTTATCTTCTCTATGCTCATCATGGTTTAATACTTAAAAAGCATCACAGCCAGAACGCATTCATAGAAGTTCCGCCACTGAAAGTATTCGGACGGCGCAAATCAATTGTTTATTCCCGGTAGATCCCTAGAGGTGACTTGTGGCGATTCATTCAGAATTCATACAGAGTGCGTACAGCCCTTGTATGCGTGACTTTTGGCTTCTTTTCTTCAAGTTTCATATCATGAAGTTTCTGTACAGAAACTGCATGAGAATCTGCACGATAACTATTGTGTATCGGCCTTAAGAAGAGACTGTTTTGACAGTTACTGCTTGAATATATTGTCGGCAACATAACTGCAGGTTATGTCCATGCACTGAATTTGTCCAAAGGGTCACTTGTAAGTGGATTTATCACTATCTTTTGCGATTCCAACGCCCTACGTGTCATTCCCCGACATTCAAACTGGTACCTTCTTAGAGTCATTGGTTAGCGGTACTTTCAGGTCACGCATAGCGTTTAAAAATTTAATTGTTAGCACTATAGTTAAAACAGAGACGATGTTCAAGTGTTAGATAAATCAGTGAACACAATAAAAGAAATAACACGCTTACAGCTCACCGCATCGGCTTGCATCATTAAATAATTTGTACACTTGAATGAAGATAAAATGAAAGTAAGTAAGCCTGTCGAAATATAGTGTATGACAGAGCTAAAAGTGATTTTAATTTGCTCATAGAATTACGCCACTCAGCCTATCGGTTTGGCCCTTTACTACTCCGAAAACAAAATGTCGCTTAATCCACTCGTATCGTAAATAACTACCATTTCCTGCTCTTCTTTACGTCATTGGATGCAGTTGTAATACAACCATATTATATAATACCAAACCAACATATCAGAACTTATAGAATGCTTTATACAAATGCAATACGTTGTAATACTAAGTAAAATATATCATTCAATTCAAAAATATGTTTTTCAAAACTAAGCTCCTAAGACTATTCTTATTTGTATTTTACATCTATCAAATAAATGTTATTCAATAACTGAATAGTTTCAAATGTAATCTGTGGACTTCTCTGTGGTATCTCGCTATGATATTCTGTTGCGATTTTTCCCCTTTTAAGTTCATTGTCAATTAAATTGAATTGAATATGCCTTATTTTACGTGGTGAGACTCGGGCCACCAGGCCCGCTATTCCGTCTGACCACGCAAATTTCGCTACGCTCCTTTCATATAACAGAGAAAGAAGGTATTTCTTGGGCCGGGCGGAGAAACAAGGCGATTTGACATTTAGCTCAGAGGCGTCATTTAGGCTTGAGGACCTTTTACATGCAAAGTAAATCTACGAACCATGGGACAGCCGGCTTTACTTCCCCTCCGAAAGGAAGGCCGTACGAAGGAATTTTTTCGCCCTTTAAAAATCCACAGACTTCGATCGGGTTTGAACCCGCCAAATTGGGTTACAACAGTCCCATACGCTAACCGTTACACAAAAAAAAACCACCGCCGAGCTCAATATTGAAAAA
>BOPP01000031.1:6561601-6572795 GCA_017312745.1 Gryllus bimaculatus
GAATGATAACAGAGGACGAATGCAGATCGAAAGGAACGATGTAATGGAGGGCCCAGAATGATAAAAGAGGGATGAATGGAGGGTCGAAGGGTGTAAAGTGATAGAGGGACCAAGATGATAAAATAGGGACGAATAGGGGGACCAAACCAAGAAAGGGGAAGACAGTGACAGATGCGAAATATTGATGAATTGGAGTTTCAGGATGCGTTAACTCGTTAGGATCATGCGTCTCGTAAGTGTAGTGCCTGTTATTTATGAGGAAGTGTCGGCGTTCCTCCTTCTCAAGTAGGAGATTCGACTTAAATGTCAGTTTGCGGTATTTCCCCCTCTAGGTGTCTCCTCCTTTTGCGCCTCGCCCGAGGTGGGACCAGATCGTACCTCCCGACATGGGTAATGGGGTAGTGCATGTAAATGTATGTGGTAACGGCCTAGCTATCTAGCTGGAGTCAAAAAGGACCTCCTGAAAAGAAACACTCCTGTGACAATGGTAATGTTGTTTCTGAGGCATCTTAGCTGGTAGCAAAATGTGGAAATTGGGGTGTTGAGATCGGTCAGGTAGTCAATATTAAAAACAGCAAAAACGAGGGTGCCTCTCAAGGGAAGTTTTGAAGATCTTATATTTTTGTCAGATCGCGTTCTACAGCTCTAGTTGAAAACACCTATTCTCTGCCACTTGTTCCAGCGCCGTATTGTATACACCCTGCACATTCTTCACAATCGGCTCGCGAACCTATCTTCGAATTTGTGTCTTAAGTGATGGCAGTACAGTAATTTCCTATACGACAAACTCATGTCGAGAAACTCACTCTAATAAATAAGTTACTTTATTAAAGATATTTATGTTTATTCAGTTCAATTTTATTAGTAATTATCTTACAGGATTGCCCTATTAGAAATAGCTGGGTATATTCTCGGCTCTATAATGACGTTTCATTACAAATAACTTCTGATCTCTTCTTATCCAAGTTAGAACAGATCTAGACTTATCCAAGTTAGCAAAAGATACAATATATATGACACAACAAATACAAATACTACAGTATCACAATAATAAAATAATACAATAACTTAAGATAACTGAGACAACAGAACATAAAAATATATACGAAACGACCTGCATCAAGTGAGACTTGACTCGTCACAGATATGATAAGCTACTAATAATTCAATGTTTACATCTAAGGTTTTGCTAGACAATATAAAACAAGACATGCATTTTCAACTACCCCACATTCTCTAGATTTGATCGAATGAAAATTATATGAATGTTTGAAAGCGTAAGGAATGATATGGAAATAAACATAAACATTATGAACATTACCAACTCACTGAACTAATTCATACTTGATCGTTATGCCAAATTACAGTACTGTAATGCCCTTTCTAAACACAACATTCCACACATGCGCCATAAAGGATGATCGCAGAGGAGGGAAATTGTTATCTGTCTCCATGACATTTGCAAATGATATGGAAACTGCTGCTTATGTGTTATTAATGTTACATTCAAACAGTGATTGCGTGTCGAATTCATTGAGATGAGAAAAGTTTCAAGCCATTACCCGTTGGTACTTTCAAAAATTTAGTCTCATAGCTTTCAAGTTATTTTTCTCAGATCTGGTCAAGGCAGTTTGAAAATCTAAGGAAACTGAGTCCTCTCCATTTATGGTCTTCATATAATGTAGTTGTAAATGTTCCTGAGCACATGGCAAAATTTAAATAGTCCAATAGACCTGTTACAACTGTCTCTCAGTTCAGTCCTTGAGCATATTGACAGAACATGGAACACTGATGCCAAGTCCTGTCAGTCACAGTAAAACTTCAGTTTTATAATTGCTGTGGGTGGAAATCAATTGCCCACACTGTCCACACCTGACACTCGAAGATTTTGGAACTTTTGGAGCATGCACCGTGACTTTACAACAGTTTTTACAAAATATTGTCAAAAAAATGTTCTGAGATACAGTAAAGTCCACTAATCTTTTGGGTGCTTAGCTTCTTTGAGAATTTTAGACGTCATTTTATTTTTAAAATGTGTATTCCCAAGCCCTTGCACATGATGGTTCAGTCTTACAGATGGTGTATTCCAGGTAAAAATGGGTTTTATAACAAATGAGAGGGGTCTACTACAAAATGATTAAGACAGGCATATTGCGACTTCTACGAAGTGAGAACTTTATTTGTCTTTGTTTTTCAGGTTCATCCATAAGTTAACTGGTATTTGGTCATACGTATTCAAACTACAGGACCTTCCATGCCTCACAGCGAAACATTCTTTTACGATAAAAAAGTCCAGGTGAAATCAGACATTATAACATTTAATTGGAAAAACAATTTTTTAACTTCCTGAGTATTTGAACTTCGTGGTAAGGAACAGCTACGTGCCGAAATTGGTAATATTCACAATACTGTAGACCAATAGAAAATTAACCATACCACAAGTTGTACTCGATTGGTGTTGCTGTTTACTGCTTTTGGATGTCCAGTAGTATTGCACAAGGTTCTGATAATTCTTACGGGTACACCAAAATGAACCACATAATGGGGGAAAATTATGATTGACACAGTTGAGTAACGGTGAGCTTGGAAACAACTCTTCAAAGAATGAACATTATAGAGATTTTTACTTTTCATAAATTATTCAAAGTAGTACTGGTAGGTTTCCAATCAATGACACTTGGCGAGCGCAGACGGGTGGCACGCATAGACAAGTTATGGAAATCCAAAAATTTTTAGGTTGTTCGTGCCTTCAAAATTGGCTATGAACACTTCTCACGAAATGATGGTTATGTGCAAGATGACATTTATGGCTTACAGGAAAAGTTAACTACTGAGACACTGGTACTTTAGTTGGGTACGTTTAATCACTAACTTAATTAGGGAAACATAGGTAATGGGTCGAACTAAAATGAGGCAACACAAGAAAAACTAATTATTTAAAAATGTTTGTCTCTTCATAAATTTGAAAACTGGCGATAAATGCATTTCACGGAGCGGCTGTTTTTACAGCAAACAACATATCTCAGACTATAGTAGTCAAATCAAAGGTTTAATTTCCATGGATTCAAAAACAACATTCTCACATTAGCATCTCTGTGGTGCTAATTAAATCTTTGGGCAAAATCTGAAAGTTACTTTGTACTGTATTGTTTATCGGCAATAATGTTGAAGTGACCCTTAGCCTTCATCTGCTTAGGATAATTAGGCCCAAAGTCATTAAGATTGGAGGATAATGTAATTATGTGTAGAGAGCAAGAACAACCTTGCAGGTTAAAAGAGAGGAAAAATAATACAGAAACCTATATTAAAGGAGGCTAAAGGGATGCATAAGGATCAATACTCCGACCTGATTACAAGAATGAAATCACAATGACAAGCATCGAGCATTATTACGGTGGGCCTGCACAGAGGTTGGGATTGCATATTCCAAAGGGTCAAGCAAATGGATATATTTTCATCTGTCTTATGTCACCGGTAAGCTATGATTATTTTATTGGACTCTAAATAGAATGAGTGTAAATGATTTAATTATTATTTGTTAATCAATTTCCAGCCCAACAAACTATTATGGGAACCTTGTGAAACAATTGAAGGAGACCCGTGCGACACCTAAATGATTGGAGGTTGCTCGGTCAAGGTATTTCAATGTGTTGTCAACTTCAAATTTGGGCTAACATACGACCAGGTAGGCTCTACAGTAGGCATTGCTATTCCCAACGGGCTACACTATCCAGGGTGGACTTCTGAGAAACTACGGGATTTTATTGCTGTTCACTGAGTCTATGCTCCGGCAAAAGGAACAGGTACAATAATCGAAAATAATGCAGCACATTATCCCTCAATTTAGATATCGACATTGCACACTTTCTAAAATACAATTTACACTTTCTTGACTTAGAAGATAGACGTACACCTTGCGTTAATTCACAAATTCGAGAGGCTACACGGGGCTATCACCTTTTAATACATCCACCAAGGTTCGAAAGTAAACTTTTATAGCTCTAGACTTGAGAGTCTTCTTTTTTATTTTACTTTTTAATAACTTGGATTTTCGGTGAGACCAGCTTTTGGACCAAAGCCATGCCGTCATCGGTGCTTGAACCAATTGGAATCTGTGGCATACCCGGTAACGCTTAATCACACCTAAATCATTCATATGACACGATACACACTGCCAGACATCTCTGCAAACTCACAAGTTTTTTTGGTCAACAACCCACTTTGCTTTCCTTAGACATTCTAATACACTTGAAATCATAGTGAGGGGAAATCTAAGGGGTAACCCATTTGTTTCACAAAAACCTTTTACTTAGGTCTATTCCATTCCAATTTTAATAGCTCAGCCCCTTCGCTTGAAACTCACTTCGATCAAATGAAACACACACTGGGAATATGGGTGTGTTTCTTCCTCCTTATGCATTGAAGGAGGTCGCATCCGATAATACCAAGATTTCTCTTCAATATCTGATCAATATTAATTTGTAGAATATTACCTCTAACAGATAAGCTGCAGTTAGAGAAAGAAACACAAGACAATGAAGTGAAATTACTGGCTTACCCTTCTTCAGTTAAATAAGAACTTTATTACAGTGTCTCACGTTGAAGACAACTAGGGAAATAAATCGCTAGTTCCCTCACCATCGCATCCAATTGTCTTACATAGGTAAAACATTGGCCGCGGGGGCATCAAAACATGGAAAATAAGCTCAATATCGCTAATTTAGTTCATTCCATAAATTTGCCAGAAATCATTTCAATGATGGTCCGTCCTCTCATCACAATGTAATTATTCCTAATACGTCTATCTAAATTCGGCTCTCAAACTTTTAGCTAACTATAATTCTCATAACGAAAGAAAAAACTTACAAAGTAAAATTCAGGGCATGCTTACGTGACAAACTACAAAGGTACACGGCACACCTACCACAACAGCAATTTCCCCATTAAAGGTTGTGTATGTTAGGCAAATGTCATACTGTGCTCGTTATTATGAACGCCCCCTCGCACTCAGTCGGAATATAGCACAGCAACCGCACCACCGTTTGCTTCCATATATGTTCTTTGTTGTTTTAATTTATCGCATCGAGGTTACTATACTCATATCTAGCAGACTCTAGCATCAGCTACACAAATATTTACTCTTCCCCCCAAATTGGTGTGGAGGCTACTTTTTTGCTCTTGGTCTCTTCTACGGCTTGACGTGTTGAACTCAATTCGTTGTGAAGCTACCTTTTCCAGCTGGTCTTGGCTCCAAAGAGTGTCGACTATTTTACTCTTCATAGCTGTTTTTCCTCGACTCAATGGAACTGCAATATCCTAGCTTACATAAATCTACAGGTTCCTGTACTTCAAAAATGAAATATTTTCCTCCCTTTGCCCAAACCAAACCTCCAAATTTTTAAATTTTTTTTTTTAAATTTTATGAAACTTACAAAAAAAAAACCCCCACCCCAGAAAAAATCCGGTATGCTCCACCCTACTTGCCGACATTCAAACCGGATCAATAGATCTTTAAAATATGTGGTGATGCTTAACAAAAGTTCATGATGGATCCTGATGTGGACTAATATGCATTTTCATTATATATTATAACATTGCGAGTCACTTTTGCAAAAACCATTTTCTTTTGGTCAATTTGCTTATTCAGCGTGAGTGGTCCTCACCTTCATGAGCACGGCAAGCTGATTGTAGAGTAATAATTGACCCCATGTTGGTGATCCCTCTACCACAGAAACTATTCACTGGCTCGCCTCACTTGTTTCATAACCCGATCATGCAGTAAACTATATACCACTGTAGGAACCAGGCAGAAGTAGCCGGCCAAAAATTCACCACGAGCCGTAGTAGTTACATTGTGATTCAAATTTTGCACTACCACTTCTGCTCTTTCAATAGGACTTCCCATTAACATGGGCTGGACACAATACTAAAGGAGAAGCAGCCACCCCATTTCAACCCCCCAAACATTGGCAGAGCAATTGTTTTCACTTAAATAACAATAGGATACTTTATTTTGTGAGGAAATGCAAGATATTCACTTGAAATTACGTGTATTTGATCATGCTGAATTTTCTATTAAGACTTTTGTTTTGCGCAGTTTGAAAACGCCAATTTTAAGCATAATTAAAAGAATTAAAAATATCAGGTCAAATTCGTAAACAAAGGGGAGAAGCTCGGATGAGTGGGGTCTCAATATGCGGGTCAAATCGTAAATAACAATATGAGTTCATTATGGTGGCCAGACTCAAAAGAGTGGCAAGCTTCACTTTCGCCAGAGAAACAATATTCTCAACTTTAACTTATTTTACCTGGCTAGTACTCCACACAGAACCTTCTTTAAGGGGGTCAAGGTAACCACTCTTAACTGATATTGTTGAAAGTAGATTTTCTTACTTCAATATTTTTGAGACATTAACGCGATTTTGATACTTTCACACATAATCAACTCGACCTGGTATTCCTTTTAGCAGTACACTCATTACCTTTTTAATGCCTAGATGTGTAGTCTTCCAAGATAACTCAACATTGGGTTCCCTGTATTTTGCTTATTTTCCACTTCCATGCGGCCAAAGCAGATGGGGACTCAGCAAACTTAAGGGCACTCAGCTCAACGTAATTCTCTTCTCCGCACACACGGATGTCTTTGAGTTTGCTACCCTCCGATCTGCAAGATGCCTTCCTCGCGAGTTCTCCCTACGGGCCCGGCACCTGGACCTCGCCTCGGCCTTTTTCCAAAAGAGGCAAACGGGATGTTATCCATTTTTCCAGGATGCTCTTAGCAAATAAACAGGAGGTAATTCACGACAACAATGATCTGGTTAGTTTTCGCCACCTTCCACGGGCCTCAAATAACCCGCTCCCAGGGCCCTCAACTCAAACTCCACTCTTCCACCCTCCCCCCCCGCGCAAAACTCGCACTTTTGCCGCTCTATCTGCCACCACAGGCCCTTTGCTTCTCCCACCCACTCCAGCCGCCCCACTCCTTCCTTGCATCCCACCCCCACACCACAATTCCCCGCACCTGCCCATCGCCGTCTCTTCGACCTGCCCCGGCTCCGTTCACCGTCACCCCCCACCTCGTTCCTTGTGCTCACCACCCTCACAACCCGGACTGCACAACCGCAGCGATAAAGCCCGCAAGGGCGCTACGGCGACTTATCTCGCGCTTGGAAACAGCGGACGGGCTGTTTTTTTCCCCCGTTCGGCGCTCTTAACTTGTAGATTTATGTCTGAATGTTCGTATTCTCGCAAAGAATTTAATGAGCAACATCCGTTCACCATCTTTTGTTTTCCCCAAGGAGTTAGGCAATGGTCAGTTACGTTTCAGTGAAATTAATTTCACTTTCAGAAGAGACACTTTGTGACAGTTAAAAATACTGCGTTCTAAGATGGAGCATTGTTTGTTGAGATTTATAATACCCATGCCAAAGAAAGTACTTTATCGGTGAATTTTTGTGGAGAGATCAATTTTTCTCGGCATAATATAGCATAAGGACAACCTAGTCATCATCTCGTCCATCTCTCTTAGTGTTGATAAGAAATTTCGGACATGTTCTCGGGCCTTGATCACGATGTCTTGCCGATGTATGTAATTACACGGAGACTATTTAAGAAACCTTAATCTCATTCACCCTTGTAATTAAGATTTCTTCAAAGTTATGTCACTCTTCTATATCGACGATTTTTTCTCCTCATTTAAACTCGGGAACAAACTTTTTCAAGCTAGTCAAAGACAGAGGCCTCACACTTCCTGAGAAGCAATCAGTCACGTGTTTCCAGAGCGCGCTACTACCACTGACCGACCGTAGGTCCGAAACTGCTCGCCTACAAGCGCGCTTTTTAGTAGGGCTACCGGCGCGGCAGATCGAGTTAGACGCAAACATACATATTCTGATAGTGGAACCGAGACGGGAGTTCATCCCGCTCAGAAGATATTTTAAACGACGCAAGAAACTCACACGGCTTGGCAGAGCGCGGCACGACTCCCAGCTCGTCTATCCTCCGCGTCCTTCATTCGGCATCCTCTCCCTCCGCCCCCCGCGACCGCCCCGGCCCCGCCCTCCGTCCATCCCCACCCACCCATCCCCGCCCGCTAAAGCTCACCACGCTCACCCCCCGCCGCCGCACACCCCTCCCGCCACAGCAACCACCGGCCCCTACTATCCCTCCCCGCCCCCCCTACATCCTCCCCCGCACTCCCACCCCACCCGGCACCCCCGACTGCCTCGCCCGCCACACCCCGTCCACCACACCCTACCCTAGCAGCCACCCTACCTACCCTACGCCTCCCCCCATCCACCCACCTCGCCACCCCACCGTCTCCGCTCGCGCCCGCCTGGCCCCGCCCCACGCGGGGGGATGAAGCGCCCAGGAGGGGCGGCCGCGCGCCGCGCAACTTAATTATTGAGCATTTGCTTAGCATGAACTGCGCCCGCTATCCGGCGGGTGGAAGAGGGAGGAAGGGGACGGGGCCCGAGCGGGAACATAAGCGGCCCGAGGAGGCGGCCAAAGAGCGCAGCGGAAGTGAGACAATGGAGCGCCTACTGGGACGCATTAATGGAGGACCAAGAATGATAACAGAGGACATGCAATCGAAAGGAAGATTGTAATGGAGGGACCGATAAGTGACGATGCTAAAAAGAATAGGACAGAAAAACGACGAAATGCAAGATCGAAAGGAAACGATTGTAATGGAGGGACAGAATATAAAGACGGACGAATGCAGATCGAAAGGAACGATCGTAATGAGGACCGAATGATAAAGAGGACGAATAGACGAACTTTGAGCGAATAAGGACGAACGGTAAAAGTGTAATGGAGCGGACCAGAATGAATACAGACGACGATCATATCGAAAGGAACGATTGTAATGAGAGACAGAATGATAACAAGGCGAAATGCAGATCGAAAGGAACGATGTAATGGAGACCAGATGATAACAAGGAGCGAATGCAGATCGAAAGGAACGATGTAATGGAGACCAGAATGATAACAGAGACGAAGCAGATCGAAAGGAGATGTAATTGAGGGAACCAGAATTGATAACAGAGCACGATGCATATCGAAGGAAGATTATGAGAGACAGATAGATAACAGGACGAATGCAGATCAGAGGAACATGTAATGGAGGACCAGAATGTAACAGAGGAGCATGGCAGATCGAAAGGAAGACTGTATGGAGGGACCAGAGTATAACAACGACGAATGCATATCGAAAGGAACGATGTAATGGAGGCAAGAATGAAAGAGGACGAATGCAGATCGATAGGAAGATGAATGGAGGGACCAGAATGATAACAGGGAACGAAATCGATGAAAGGAACGATGTATGAGAGGACCAAATGATTAAGAGGACGAAGCAGACGAAAGGAACGGTGTATGGAGAGACAGGAATGATAACGAGACGAATGCAGATCGAAGGAACGATTAATCGGAGGACCAGGAATGATAAAGAGACGAATGCAGATTCAAAGGAAGATGTAAATGAACGGGCCAGAATGTTTACAGAGACGATGCAGATCGAAGGAACGATGTAATGGAGAGACCAGATGATAACGGAGGACGAATCAGATCGAACGACGATGTAATGAGGACCAGAATTGATAACAGAGGACGAATGCAGATCGAAAGGAAGATGTAATGGAGGACAGAATTAATAAAAGAGCGGATGAATGAGGTCGAAGGGTAAGTGATAGAGGGACAAGATGATCAAATAGGGACGAATAGAGGACAAACAAAAAGGGAAGAGACAGTGACAATGCAAATATTGATGAATTGGAGTTTCAGGATTGCGTTAACTTCGTAGATCATGCGTCTCGTAAGTGTGTGCTGTTATTTATGAGGAAGTGTCGGCTTCCTCGTTCTCAAGTAGGAGATTCGACTTAAAAGTCAGTTTGCAGTATTTCCCCTTAGGTGTCTCCTCCTTTTGCGCTCGCCGAGGTGGGACGCAGATGAAAACCTCCCGATGGTAGTGGGGTGAGTGCTGTATATGTAAGTGTAAACGAGCCCAGCTATCTAGCTGGAGTCGAAATACCTTCCTGAAAAGAACACCACTCTGTGACATGTAATTTGTTCTGAGCATCTTAGCTTGTGTAGAAAATGTGGAATTGGGGTGGAGTGGTCAGTAGTCAATATTAAACAGTAAAAACGAGGGTGCCTCTCAAGGAGATTTTGAAGATCTTATATTTTTTCAGATTGCGTTCTACAGCTCTACAGTTTAAAACACCTATATCTGCCACTTTTGTTCCGCGTATCGATAACCTGCAACATTCTCACAATCGGCTGCGACCTATTTCGAATTGTGTCTTCAATGTGATTGCAGTACAGAATTTCTATACGAGACAACTCATGTGAGAAACTCACTCAGATAAATAAGTTACTTACTAAAGATTATTTATTTATTCAATCAATTTTCTTAGTAATATCTACAGGATTGCCCTATTAGACAATAGCTGGGTATATTCTCGCTCTATAACGACGTTTCATTACAAATTAACTTCTGATCTCTTCTATCCAAGTTAGTGAACAGATAGTTAGCAAAAGATACAATAAATGACACAATAAATACAAATACTGAAGTATCAAATAACAAAATAATACAAAACTTAAGATACAATGAGACAAAGAACATAAAATATATATGAAACGGCATGCATGCAGTGAGACTTGCTCGTCACAAGTAGGATAACTACTAATAATTCAACATGTTAAACTAAGTTTGGCTATGACAATATAAAACAAGAATGCATTTTTCAACTATCCCCACATTCTCTGATTTGATTCGAATGAAATTATATGATGTTGAAAGCACGTAAGGAATAAATGGAAATAAACAATTAACTCAGAACCATTACAACTCGACTACACTACATCCATACTGATCGATTATGCAAATATGACAGTATCCAATGCCCTTTTAAACAATATTCCACCATGCCGCATAAACGATGATGAGACGGAGGGAAATTGTTTTCTGTTCCACGATATTTGCAAATGATAGGAAACGCTGCTTTGTTATTAATTTAATTCAAACTTATGCGCGACGAATTCATTGAGAGAGAACAAAAGTTTCAAGCCATACCGTTGCATTCAAATATCCTTCTTGTTTTTAAATATCAACTGTGGTTTTCAATATTTACCTATAGTAGTTAAATCACTTATATTACTATAGATATAGCAAATATTCTTAGTAATC
>BOPP01000031.1:6583729-6602696 GCA_017312745.1 Gryllus bimaculatus
CACCGCCATCGTCACCGCCATCGTCACCGCCATCGTCACCGCCATCGTCACCGCCATCGTCACCGCCACCGTCACCGCCACCATCACCACATCCGTCACCACTGCCACTGCCATCGTCACCGCTACCGCAACCGCCGCCATCGCCCTCATCCTCGCCCCGCCCCCTGGGCCGCTGCCGGCAGCCGGCGCCGCGTCTGCTAGCTGTACAGGTGACTTAAGGGCTGGCTTCCGTTCTTTTATCCTCAGTTGTGTTCCCGCTCCTCTCTCAGGTCTGTTAATGGCGTCCTCGCCCCGTCTGGTAATGAATCCGCGCGCGCGGTGCCGCAGCCGCCGACGGCGCTTCGCCGCGAGCGCCGTTGTAATCTGCGGGGGCGAGAGCGGTTCCGCCCCCGCCCCCCGCCTCGCAGGCGGAAGTTCCCGCTAAGAGCCGCTCCCCACGGGCGCAGACCTCGAAGCGCCCGCTTTCAACCTCCCGTGCAGCCGCCACATCCGTCACTTCCACCCCGGCCCACGTCGCTGCCACGTCCCGGTTTGACCCACCTCGCCAACGTTCCTTCCACTCAGTGTAGGGCATCACCTAGCGTTCACGGTCTGAGTTATCTCAGAGAAAGCATTTCCGCTCTCATTGCTGAAACTGACCAGATGGGTTCTAGTTCTGACGATTGCAGGTTTTTCACACTCGCTATTTGGCTATGTCGAATTCAGCCGTTTTCTCGTGGATTATTCTCACGGACGGCTTCTATGATCGGAAGTCCTGTGGTTTCTTCGATCACCACCAGACTAATACTGGAGCAGTACTCTAACAAACAGGACGCGGACCGCGCACGATCTTCTTTCTATTCGCTGATCCTCTGTCTCTCCTCTCACACACACATACACAAACAAGCACTGCACTAGTGCACATGCCGGTAGACTAGCTGGGAGCTTACAGCTTGTCACGACTGGGGACAGTTATCTTGAAGGGGAAATCCCGCTCAACCCGACGTGTAGATCGGCGCGATAGCTCATCATACGGGTGAGGGATGTACTCCACCGCATGCCTAAATAAAACATGCACTACACTAACGGAACCAATAACCATCGCAGTGGACGTGCCCTTAAACATCAAACAACGTAGTACATAATCTCCGCCTGCCACCTCTGGCAACACGTGAACCAACGACACGAAAAACTGACCTATCGTTCATCATCTCCACTGTCTCTATGATCGAACTGAGTATATAATCTCCGTCACGCCTGCCAACCTTGCCAACACGTGAGCCAACGCCACGATCATCAGAGCTATCACACATCGCCTCCACTGCCCTCAGGCATAATCACAAGTGTTACCCCACAATATCCTCCACCGCCTTCAACACATCTCCAACAGCTTCAGCTTCTTCTTCCGTTTATTCGTTTGCCATTGCAGTTGCTGTGTCAGGCATCACAGCAACTACCACCATTTACATCCCTGAAGCCAAAGCTAACTAGACCTCTGGTGTCGTTCTAACTCTGCTTTCAGCTGTCGCCTCCCTCTACCGTGTCTGGCGCCGTCAAGGTTCTTCTGGGAGACTTCCCATCCGGTTGCGTGCGACATCGCAAGGAACTTACGGCGACGTTCACTTAAAACGCAGCGGTGGCGATGGATTACCAGAACTCTAAGCTCCAACCTCTCCCAAGAGTAACTCAATATCTCACGGACCACGGGCCATGGACCATGCAGTAATTATATGAATTCATTATTTGACAGGATCCATCATGCTCATGTGGAAGCATGATTCAAGCACCTGAACATACAAGTTTTGAGAGTCATTTAACGCACGAGGATGCGGCCGGGGTCAGAGAACTGATAAATGAATATCAACTAAAATATATGGTCAATCGTTTCAAATATTAACGTCACAGCAGGGCTTTCAAGAAGGCGATCATGGAAGTATTGTAGTAAGCGGAGTAGGAGATATGAAAGCCTTCATCGGTGTGCTCTGTCTTATTACTGCGTAGATCTAGAATAAGGTTTGATTGATTACCGATTCCAGGCGTGACAACTGCTGAAGTCATTACTCCTGTACGTATAGTGGACTTTTGTCGGGAAGGGGCGGTGGTCTTTTCCCACTGGATGGTGCGCCCTAACGTCGGTTAGCGAGGTTTTACATCAACCAGGTATCTCCCACCAGCAGAGCAACGCTCCAGCCAGTACAAGCTGTAAGTTCCCGACCGGTCTCCCTAAGTGGGTGGTAGTGTGAAGCACATAAGTGTGTTTATAAGAGGGGTGACGAAAGGACAAGGAAGAGGAAGGTAAGATCGCGTGCGGCCCGTGGCCCGTTTGTTAGGGTACTGCTCTGGCATTCGCCTGGTGTTAATCGGAGAAATCGCGGAAAACTACCTTTCAGGATAGCCAGTCACCACCATTGTCCCCCAGACAACAGCCGAACTCGACATAATTGTACTGCGAGTATCGAAATTGCGCTAGAAACCTTTCATATTTGAGAGGATCCATCTTGCTCATGTGAAAGCATGATTTCAGCATCTGAACGTACAAGTTTTAAGTGTCCTTTAACGCCCTGCATTGGCCAGGAATGTTATTATTGGAGAAACCACGCAAAAATAGGTAATTGGCGAACATTTAATGACGTCTTATCAGTATGAGATTGCATATTTTTATGTAAAGAGACCACGGGATCATGAAAACGTACCGACATACTTGTATCTATGATATGTAGGGCAGATCGGGGCAGGTTATCATATTTTTTTTGAAGAGGCTGTGTTTACAGTTTTTTTTCTACTATTAATTAATCCTATAATATGAACCCTTAGCTATATTTTCCCACAAATTTCAGGTCATATCATCTAGCTTACCAGAATAAAAGTTCGATCAAAGTATTTTTTTAGACAACTTGCCCCAAATCCGAGTTAATTGGCCGGGAATGGGATAGATGAAGACGTAGACAGTAATTGATATGCAAAAATATTTGTACACTAAAAAAAGGAATGGTTGCGGCACATTGAAATACGGTTCTCTCTACCAGAGTCAATAGTAAAATTTGGCCTCGGCTTTGGCCCATCGTATTTTTGTGGTTGACGCACCATAGGCGCCATGTGTGAATTTCCGTGAACCCGTAAACCATCGCTGTTACTGATGATCCCCTTACCTACGTAGTACCATGAATTACAAAATCTTTGCAATTCACGGTGGACTCTCTCAGAACTTCGGCAAGTGGTTCCACAACCTCCATTTTTTGGCTGCAGTTACAACAAAAAATATTTATACCAACAACTGAATTATTGGCATCACATTTTTGCTTGGAGTTTTGCCTTGTTTTATACCAGCACCTTTAAATTTGAATTTACAAAACTGAAACAGTACTTTTTAATACAAAATGTGAAAGCACTTTTATTACTTTTTATTAAACTTGACACTACAATCAGTTGCTCAATAGAATTTGATGGATTAAGATTAAATTTGAAATATTTCATATTTTGCAACATATTTTTTTAAACATTTAGTCGCGAGTGATCTCTACTATCAAACACCAAAAAACGTAGTTTCTTAAATTAGGTTTTAAATACATGTAAGGTCCAGAAATAGTGTATGCATCTTCAATTGTTTTAGTTTGCACACACCTACCACAAAAACCAAAATAATACGACAAATATTTCGTACAATGTAAGGTCACACACACAATTCAAAATTTACAGCCTCCAAAAAATACAATGAGAAATGTTTTTTTAATCATTTGCATTGTTTTTATATTTTGATGAATAATATAACAGTCGAGCTATCACTTTTAATTGGGTATAATTATTTATTTTTGAACCTTGGTAATTTTTATATACATCCTTCATGTAGCCAATAATATGAACACCAATTTGACTTCTTTAATCCAAACTAATTTTGTAGATACTTTTATTGATACTTGAGGAACAGAACAGTCACTTACACGATGTAAAGGTTCATTAATTATGAAATTAAATTATGAAATAAATTTGGATTTATTTAAATGTGCATATCCCACATTAAAAAAGACACTGAAAAATATTAGAAAATATAATTCCAATAGAGACAACCAAATCAAAACTTGTTTCTTGTCTTAAAATTTTCTATTCTGAAGAAGAGGCTTTTATTTTCAGGCTCGTATTTTGAAAATGATCTTATGACATCATGTGTTGGACACACATTTGTATTTTAAAAAGTTTATTTTAAATATATAATTTTAAAGATGAGCACATAGTAAATGCATTTTCTCAATTAAGAATCATTTTCTCATTTCATAAATTATTAATTCTAAAAATATTTTCTTGATTTCCTAACAAATTTACATTGTTGGTCCTGACTATGAAAATAAATGCTACACATTAATAATTTTTACCTAAAAATGAAGCCAATTGAGCCAAAAATTTGAAAATCTGCAGTAACATAACTAAATGCCCCCAACTGTCTAGAATACATAAAATGAGCATTATATGTAAAACGTTCTCCATCTCAGAATTAATACTTTGCTGTATGACATATTTTAATTTTCCTAGAGATTCCAGCAACCAAAACTTTGCAATTACAGGATCGTTCATAGATTTAGAAATAACCATTATGTATAGAATGTACGATTCATTTCTAAAAGTGATAAAAATGATGAGTACATATTAGTCTGTACATTGTCAGCATGTTTAATTATAAACTCCAATTTTGCCTAGGAATATGAGGTTTGAAAAATTATGTTTTTTTTCACATAGTTTTTTTAAACACTTTTGCTGTAGTCAATAACATGACATATTTTTCAACCGTTATTAATATTAATACTTACACTGAAATTGAAAATAAGTTAATAAAATATTTTAAATATTAGGTGTCAAGTTGTACACCAAAAATATTAACATTATTAATAGTTTAAAAATGATCGAGAACACACAATGCTAAATGCAAATTTTTGATGCACCAAGTGGAACATATTTTCGATACTATTATACAGCAGCACCCAGAGAAAACCAGTCCTGTGACAGTTGATCCACGAGGGCCCCTCACATCCAACAGAGAATTCCCTCCTCGCCCAATTCATAAATAGAATTAATTTCTCAATGAAGCATAAATAATAATTAGCACTAAATTCTGATTGTAGTTTAATATCTTTTTAAATATATTGAGTGAAAAAAAATGTCGGGGCCTAATTAAGTTGGAACCTTAAGCAAGTTGCCCCTCCCCACCCACAAACACACACACACACACACAAACAAACAAACACAATCACACACATACACTAACACACAAACAAACATACACACACAAACACACACACACACACAAACAAACACACACAAACAAACAAACACACACACACAAACAAACACACACACAAACACAAACAAACACACACACAAACAAACACACAAACACACACACACAAACAAACACACACACAAACAAACACACACACAAACAAACACACACACACAAACACACACAAACACACACAAACAAACACACACACAAACAAACACACACACACAAACAAACACACACACACAAACAAACACACACACACAAACAAACACACACACACACCTGCTGCCCACAGCCTGTAAATATACACAGCCTCTAGGGCATGAAATATAATAAAGAGAATTACTTTTAAATTTCTACATGTATAGTTTATTAAACATGCAGTATATTTACAAATTAAATTGTTTTATGAAAATAGAATATAATAATTGACAAATAGTTGTAGTCTGTGCATGCCTTTGGTAAAAGGTCAAATTATTACTCACTATGAAAACATGAATTTGCACTGTCACTATTCATACATGAGAACCTGTATTCATATAAAAAAATATATCTTGTTGATAATCAATGAGAAATAATTGCTTATCTGAAATAACATATTATATATAATCTATGTAGGTATAACGCTAAAATAAGTCTTGAAAACTAGGAATCAATACCTTCTCATAAAAGACTTAAGGAATCTATTCTCTTACATTGAAACGTCTCTCTTAGGTTAGCATTTGTTAAATTTGAGATGATATTAGTTAATGACAGTTTTTAAGAGACACAGTTACCATCAATGCTTGCAATCTTCTGAATTATAACATTACTTTTAACAAATGCAAAATTACCAAAACTATTCATTTTTATTCACTCTCATGCCTGAATATCTTGTACCGAGTCTTTGCTGTGATTAAGAACTGTGGTTAAGTTACTGTGATTAAGCTTCATTTTGTGAACCATTGAAGATTCCAAGAAATTATCTGTAACCAGCAGTAAAACAATTATAATTACAATAACAATTAGATGTGTAATATAATTGAAGTTTCATTTACTTGATTTCTTTCTCATAGAAAGACGCTGTATACTAAATTAATATTCTTAACCACACTATTCTCATATGACATGTCATACAATTGAAGTGGCAAATGTATATAACAATTGTAATGAGACAATAGAATTAATCTAATCAATGTGCATGGATTTAGGATTTCACCCCGAAACCACGCAGATTGTAAATCTTACATACAAATGCTAGAACCATTCACTTACCACTGAGTATGACAACGAGCATTCTCATGGGAAGAAATTCTGATGTCAACACATGCTCATCTTATAATTACGTCACTTGTACACTTAAAATACGTGAACAAACTCTCCAGGCGCGTAATTTCTATTGATAACACACATTACTTCACACTCCGACTAGCTCCGAACGGCGACTGCTGTCCAAGCATTGCTGGGCATTTTCCCGCCAAATCTCACTGCTCCCGCTAAAGAATAAGGTTGGCAAACTGTACCACACCAAATATGACTCATTCCCTATGATCGATGCGCGTTAGTAGATTAGTAGTTTTGGGCCCTACGTACGTTCAACTGCAGTGGCTTGATTAGCAATGACAATGAACAATGGGAACATCACATATGATAAATATTGCTACAAAATAAATATTGATCGTCTCAACTGCAAGATACGTAGCCATGGATTTGTGGTTGAGAGGGAGATAGTTTTTTTTAGTTTAAAAAACATCTGATATTGATAAAGCAATAATACATATTGAAGACCAATTTAGAGAAAAATATTCATATATAGGAATATTTAAGAAAATATCTCATGTGAGTCTATGATAACTTTCGAGGGGATCCTCACAACTTTGATATGAATAAACGTTATTTGGTTGAGGGATACATAATTCATGAGACCAGTTCTTACGATCTATACACAGGTTCCGTTTTTCCTCAGCTTTACTTTTAAAAGCAGTTCAAGACCAATTAAATAAGAACAATCTTCATCCTCTTTGCTATCGAGTTTTTCATTCCTCCTGCGTTTTACTTTCCTATTTTTTTTAAATTTTGGTTATGTTTAGTTGTTCTTACAGAGATTTTCCCTTGATTTTCGTTTTGATTCTTTGGCTATTTCTTAATGCTTTCTTTTAACAAATGAATCGGTTAAAATTGCCGTAACTCGTATGCGTGAATTATTTCTATTCATATTTTCTAGACCGCTGCAAGCATGATGTTTGAAACTTCTTCTCTGTTAGTCTTTTTAATAATTTTTACCCATATTTGTCTGAATCAAGCTATAAGAACTACTGAAAATACATGCCGGGTTAGGTTGTCACATGTAACAACCATCCCCACACTTTTTGTGACAACTAACACCGCGCAGTCCTTTCAAACAACAGATGAGCTGGAAACACAAACATTGTATCTAATCTTAATCTTGCTACAGAATATCATTGTCCAAATATTATCAAATTATAGTAAATAGTTAGAACCCAGATTTTATTGAATAGATAGTGAATAATCTGCGTTAATTATATCAATAAATGAATACTTCTACAAAAACACAAAAAACACAATAACTTCTAGAAAACTATCGTCAGGAACTCGAAACCGCGTACAGCACTACTGAATGTTATGATTATGCTGTGGTTTGAGTTTAGGTCGGTAGCGTCTGAGAACGGAAACTTGTGACAATCAATGGGGTCTCCCCTACGTAAATGGCCTAATGACAAATTGGGCATCTATGGCGGGCACTTAGAGACGCCGATACGATATGGCGTGGTCATAATCAGCAATGAAAAAGAAATTTATACCATTAGACCAAAAAATGATCTTTGAACATGTAATTCAAGAGGGTTTCAAAAATTAAATTTTGAATTCAATATGGCAGACAGTTTGAGACGCCACATCGGAATGGCTTATATCACCTTCACACTTTGGCTATCTAAAGAACAATATACAACAAGAATTGCTGTGCACTAATTCTCCAATGGCATAGTTTTTTTGACACATTGAAAAAAATTGTGCAGCGCAACGCAGGCACGTTATAATTCCAGGTAGAAATTTGGTAATTTGTTCATGCCACAACATAATTAAGGTATTTTCGAAATACACACTTTACGAACTCAGCCGTATAAAGAGACCATGATGAACACTAAAATTGCTTACTGCATTGCGTGTGGTAATACAGATAGTCGAGTAGATTACAAGCAAAACACGCTCACCGTTAGTGAGACTGTGTGTGAGCGCATGCAAAACAAACCCAGCAAAATGTTCCCGCAACACAGCATACAGCTTTTGACAAGCATGAAAGCGTTGAGCTCATGCTGTTTGCATATAGTATAGATACACGCAATTACTTTTTGCAACCTTTGCTATGACTAGCAAAGTGCAAGTAAATTGATTCAATTAGTCAAAAGAATGGTGTTTTGTTGTGCTTTGATTGTGAACGTTTTATTCACAAGTGTTATAAAGAGAAATGAAATAAGCATACAATTAATTGAAAACTGTTTCTCATTCAATTTATCAGTTACTCGTGTTCTATAAATTTAGTTTTTCTTTTGACTATTTATACAATTACTATCTAGAACATGTATTCACGGTAGTTGGAACTTTTCTCAAATGTTATTTATTGAGTTCAACATGTTTTCATGTCAATTTTTTTTACCTTCGGATAAAGGTTTAATGCAAATACCAAATGTTAAGTAATTTATAAGTTTACAAAGGCCTGCAATAGGGCAGAAATAATACTTTTAATAAGCATAGAATTATCAATTATAATATTAGAATGCTCAGCCTCATCATTTCAACTCCTGCCACAATTTAACTAATATTTGTTTGTTTCTACTGATAAATACGTGTGATTTGTGAATTTTCGTCTTTGCTGATTATATTGTGTTAAAAATAAAAGTTTCTAAAATATTCCAGAAAAAAGTAATTGAAATATTCTCAACGTCTAGAGACTTTTTCATTAATTCATATTTGCATCTAAAACTCGTTTATTAGCGAATCTAATTACATTTTACAACTTCGCTAGTGATTGATAATGTATTTATTAAATGTAATATTACACCTTTTTTTAAATACGTTGGATACTATAAAAATGTTCTTCTCATAATTAATAAATGCGAAATCACTATACATTTCATAACGTCGAACAATTTTTTCCTCTCGTACCATATCTTTAAAATTATTTCAATTACTTGAAGATATACTCTCAATACTTTTAATTAAACTGGTATTTTCTGAGAAAAACCTAGTTCGTCTTTAACAATCTTGTGAGATGCAAAAATATGTTTTGAATTGTAATATTTTATTCAAGACAACCATTTATAAACGTTTCTTAACGCTGAACCCCATGTCGTCTAATCAATTTTCTTTTTACTCTAATTAGTTGAAAATATAGGCTACATTTTTTTCTTGATTTTTTGCATATTTGTTATCTTTGGATATCTGGAATGTACTTTGAGTTCGGCGATGTCGATCAGGGATTAACAATTTTGAAGGACTGAATAGTTTAGATGCGCTTGGCGTTAGCCACATACGAACAGACAGAGGTTTGGCTGGAAAGCAAGTTGTCTGTAACACCCAAAACGTGGATTGTACCTATGTAAATTGTTAGAGCAAGACGTTTACTTAATTTATTAAGAAGATTTATCGTGTTTTATTGTAGCAAAGCTCCACAATGCGCGTATTTTTGTTGAAAATTTGTCGCTTTACGCTGCAGAATTATGATCTCTTTATTGCGTAAGGAGGTAGTTGATGAATAAGTAAAAATATTAGTTCTCTATAAGCGGAATCGACTGTAGTTTGACTACAAATTTTTCAGGGTTGGATTTTATCCTTCACTTTGGGATCCGGTAACGGGAAAGTGGATAAATCCAGATGCTAAATTTACAAAAAAGTTTACAATACCATAGTGTATAATAATTACTCTTATATATGTTTCAATCTACTTGTTTAAATATTCTATTTCCTTACATCCTGCTTATGTTATGCAACTAACGTTCTATGATTTCAAATTAGTTTAAAAAAAGTAATTTGGAGAGAAATTGTGTTATAAATAGTAATTCGTAATCATTACATGAGCATTCCGAATGGAGAGAAAGTACTTTGCTGTTTTACCACCTCTAGTTTAATCTTGATTTAATGAATTTTCTAAAGAATTTTACTCATAGTTATTAAAGGAAGAGGTTGATATGTACAACGTGCAAAGTGGGAACCGTTTTCTGAAGGCGTGTTGAAATGTTTTAGAGGACCTTATTTTTATCGATCATCTTCAGCAATGAGATTATCTGAAACGTAAACTTTATAACTTTAAATCTTCAAATTTGTATTATTTTCATTTGAATTTTTCTGCAGCATCTAAAGGTGTTTGCGTTATGTTTTAGTTATTTACACATATTTGACTCTAAGATTGATCTTGAATTTGTTGTGACCCTCAGTGATTTCGTTCATTTGAGAGGATACGATTCTCTTTGAAGAGTGGTGTCGGGTTATTATCAGACAACATAAATCGTTTGTAAAAATTGCGAAACTTTTGAATTAACACTTCCTGCAAATAATTTTACACATTTAAACTTGTATTTGGAAGCGAAATAGTATGGAAATTTTTCAACTAATTTTACAACTATATCAAAGCAATTAAATGCAAAAAAGAACATGACCTCCTTAACTCTCTAGAACAAGCAATAATCCATAAAAAACAAATAACTAACGTAACTATGTCAATTGAATTATTTATTGTTGTATTTTTTACTTCTCTTGCGTAGTAATAGGTGAGAATTATTTTTTAACACTTTACTTCTAGTTTTATCAGTTGAAGATAGTGTGAATTTATGATAAATTTAACAAAATATATTTATTTTTTAAAGTAAGTGAAAATCCGGAAAACGTTAATAACGCTTTACCTGTTAATCAAAACTAATTGTTTATTTTAGAATCGAATTAACTGGCATTACGATGACACCTATCAGAAATATTCACACGATTATTCGAAAACATTTCCTTTGTGTATTTATAACGCTAATGTATACAAAAGTAAACGTTTAAGGTGAAACATAAATCAGATGTAAAATTTGATTATGTCGCTTTAAAAGCGTATAATGCAAGTAGCATAACCAATTCCTATGGTGGTATTAAAATTGTCAAATCCTCCATTTCCTTGCAAAGTACTATTTGGTTTAGCTTATGAATTCGCAATTTAATTTTGAAGGTCGATATAAAATTATACCGTGTTAAAGAAATGGTTCAAAATACATTAACGAAAGTGCAAAGTTTTGTAAAATATTAATACGGAAGCCCAATCAAAATAGTTTCCGCTTAGCGAAAGGTTTATGTGCGTGTTTAATATCAAAATTTATTTTCAACATTCAACATTCATTAACTCAATTCCATCTTGAATAACTTCGTCTGATGCAAAAGATCAAATAAATTGAAGGAAACTTATTTTTTAAGGGTCTCAATCGAACGTATACTGAATTTCGACAATAATATTTTGCAACTTCGAAACATACAAAATTTCGAACAAAAGCAAGAGTTGTTGAGACACAAATTTTTCTTAACAAGTGTTCTTTATAAACATTTTTGAAGGTTTTACACTTACACCTGCAGAGAAGTTTTTAGTACGTTTCTTATTTATTTACGTAGTCTTTGATTCGTTGAGGTCCCACCAAAACAAATTATAAACTTCACGTTAAGAACTCTTAAATAAATAGTTTGGTGGGTCACAAGTTCCATAAACGAATACGAGAACGTTACGATCTAAAAGTTTACTGTAAATGGTTTCTCTGAAATGCAAGGAATTAAAGTTTGATTGAAAGAGCCGAAAAGTCAAGATCTCGTAAATTTAATCGACGACAGAAGATCTTAAACTTTTGAAGTAGGCATGAGATTTGTCTTGAATAAAAGTTGATGATTGTCTTTGATGTGTTTGAATGTTTTACATTCAAATAGAGATATCATAAAATATACAAAATGATAAAACTGAATATTACATTGCTCACGTCCATAAAATATAATAAGGATTATATTTTTCTCTTAGAAACGCATTGGCAACACACAATTCAATTCATACCACTCAAATTTAATGCTTATTTTTTCATTCCGTCGGTATTTCCTTAGCTTATCTCCACATTCCCGATTTCTTACTCGTGCGAGTACATTTTTTTACCGACGAACATACGTTTCATTTACACACGGCTACGCACACAAAAAGAATACTAATTAAAATCTTTGTCCCAGAGGGATTACGCGGAATGTTTTATTGCGAAACAGTTTCGTTGCACTAAAGAGGAAGTCCCGAGGAAGTTATCTCCCCCAGGAGCACCATTTTAAAGGACAATATCCGCCGTCAAGAATTAGTATCCTTCCGCGTGCGGCACCTCGAAACAATGAAATTCCCACCGCACTGCCCGCGATCAATGCAACACCATACGGCCGGCGCGCGCAACACCAGAAACCTGGCAAGGCGTGCGGAATAATTCAGATGTTTGTAAATCCTCTTTCGGCTTTAATCTGTAGAATTTAAGTTGTGAATCGGGCCGTTTATCTTGTTGGCACAGTAGGAAGCGAAGAACAGAACAGAACCAACGCGAGAGTGGCGGGGCGTGCAGCGTGGCACAGTGAGCAAAGGCCAGCAGCCCGATAATAATGAAACCCTTACGAGCGGAGAGTTGCGGTCTCGGCCAAGTAATTTATGGAAGGGCCCTGGAAGTTGCTTTGAAATTTACGCTTGGCGTAATAGATTAAAAGTAAATACATAAAACGAAAAGTAAACTTTCAACATGGAAATGTTTCTGACCACAAGCACCCTGCCGTTGCTTACGTTCTTCACTTTGCGGTCTTTGTAGTATCTCCCGGAAGCGCAAGCTGACCCCCAGAAGGATTCGGAAATTTCCCATCCAAGAGGGACGTAGACCTCTTGTCAAAATTTTTACTCACCCCTTGTCATGATCCAGTTATTTCACAGCCTTGTGATATGATGAAAATGAATTAGAATGCTGTTAATGTATCGCTGATGCGAGATATAATTCCTTCAGCGTCAAATGAAAGTGACGCTCTCTTTCAACGAGAAAAGCATTATTTGAGGATACATTCATATTCAATACACAAAACGCTACAACGGATGTTAATTGAAATTTTCAGAGGCAACCACTGTAACATTCGTACGTTTTCAGATATGATTACGCTCGTACAAGTCACAAAACTGTAAAGGATGTAACAAATTGAAGTGCATCAACAAATTTCGTGAAAATGAGACGTGTTCACAGAACTGTATATAACAACGTATAAAGGGAGAGGTGGGTATTTTTTAATTTCACGAATCGGATAATATGAACAGAAATTCATAAAATTGCAAACACTTTCCATTACATGAAACCTCAGGAGTTTGTTTAACAATTATAGTTACATTGTACCATCGTCCCGTAAGAGTAACATGACTACTTCTCGGAGTGATAAATTGTTTATTACCCGATTTTTGTACATGATACAAATCAAACGCTACAATTATTTTCCAAGTATTTTCTTAAAAATCTGTCACAATTGATGACACCGTGCATCGAAAAAAAGAGCATAAAATATATAAAAATTAATTGTGCAAATAAATTAACACTTCTCGTATATAAAAAATGCTCCTCTGTGATACAAGGAGAATACATAAAGTATATGAACGTGAGTAAAATATTTTTTCTAGCGTTATTTACGTTCATATTTTGACATTTTGTGAGGTTTCATAACTCTTTATGATAATGTTTCCAAAATCGAGGACACAGTTATCAAATACATAATATATAAAGTAAATCAATGTGTATTGTGAATAATTAGTCTAATTTCATTTGTATGTTATTTCTTGTCGTTTAATGTTTTTATCGAGAACTGAAAGTAAATTACTTGCATAGGAGATGGCATTCAGCATCATCATCATCATTCTAAAGGTGACAAGTGTCGTGTTCTCCATGACATTCTATTCTCCACTGTCCTCTTCATATCTATATTGTTATAGAAATGAAGTTCTCTATCAAATTCTTCTAAGATTTTTCTTGGCGTTCATATCCGATTGAATTACTATTTCATTTTAGTCTTTATCAGTCAAAGGGCTAAAATAACGGCCTGAATGTGGATGAGTGACTTTCTCATATTTGAGTGTAGGCACGAGAGAAGGATAATGTCTTAATTCTGACCTTTTTTCAATTGTTGTTTTAAAATTGTGTCTCAATTCTTCGTAATAGGAGGACATAGAGCCGACTCTAACCTCTCATTATCATAGATCAGAAGAAGACAAGAATAAATGTCCCTGTGACTATAACAGGAATATTTTATTTTGGATAATTTTAATTTAGTTTACACAACATATTCACGTTGTTTCATAAGTACCAAAAACCTCGTTTGCAAGAACGTGACAATATCGGTAAGGAGGCGGAGGGAGTGATCTGGGGCGGGGGCGGAGTTTTGTAGGGGGAGGTAAAGAATTGTGTCGCGTGGTGCGGATACCTTAACATGCAATTCATTTTTTCTTATCGAATTCTGATAAATAAATTCCCAGGTACCTCGGAATACTTAGTCGAATCCAAAAATAATTACGACAATGCAATCTTGCTGATCGAGAGTCACCACATCTTAAGCGTGGCTGCAAACGTTTTGATCAGTACATGTTGATCGTCTTTCACGTGCCGCTGAAGAACTTCGCAGTATGACGAAAGCTGCAACAAATGCCATTGATTGAGATTGTTCCTTACACCAATTCATCATTATTGTGTAACTACTTATACAATAGCACTTGAGTAAAAAGAAGCACTTACGATACATCTACCAGCAGGATTTCGTCAGTTTTGGACGGATTTGTAACAAATGCCGATGTTCCCATTTATACGAGCGCAATGTCAACAGTTTAGCTGGTGGAAATGGAGTGACTTTATTTTCAACAATCTCTATCGGCAATGTCAACACAATAGATGTACTAATTTGATATTGATGAAAAGTTTGAGCTAGATTTCTTTGAAGGTTGGGAGTAATGTAGGTTATCATTTACAACCATAAATGTTAATATATTTACAAAATAATTACTTTTGTCTAACCTTTTTCGTCTAGCATTATATCACTTTAAGAGTGCATCAATGCGCACTGCCAGAGGATGACTACTAAGATCTAGGATTCTTTTCATTAAATCCCAGAATTGCGTATCTATAGGATCGGAGAAGACTGTTTGTTTATTATACTTTCAATTGTCTACTCGTAAATGCTCATATTTATGAATGATTTTCAGTGTTTTTCTTTACTTTATGTATTAAAGAATCTCCTATATTAGTTTTAATTAGGTCTAGGCGTGAATATTTTAAGTGCAACAGAAAAAAAATTTTGAAAAATATCATTTTGCTGATGGATGTGAATGATTTTGTTGTAAAAAAGGTACCAATGCACACCTGTGTTCTGCGTGAAATAGTTTTGTTGCAATAAATTAAGTAACTGTATTTCGCATTAGCGAATTTCGCAAGCAAAAGTGAAAGATTATGAATAATTTTTGTTTAACTTGTAACATAAACAGACGGATGCATTTCTATTATGAAGAGTTTATTATAGTGGAGAGTGAAGCATACCCTTCCAGGAGTTCAGGGGGTAAAGTTATGGCTCCTGTGTAATACACACTTACAAATAGGGCATAATTTTGGCCAAAGTACAAAGACGCATTTTAATAAACTGGACAGTGGATTAAATTGCTTCACGGCGAAACGTTTTATTGTCGTGCGTCCAGAATAATTAGACTTCTAATTTTGAAAACTGTGAAAGTACTCGGTACCGCTGACCAATCTTCAAGAACCTCCGAGGTTCCCGCAAGACGGCTTGGAGGGGCACGCCTGATCACAACATTCAGTGGAAGAGAAACAATGATCCCTCCAGGCATAACACACTCACTACACTAACGGGACTAATGACTACAGCCGTTGACTTGAACGAAAATCTAAGTTAATAAATCATCAGAGACTTACGATATTCACATCAAATATCAGTAACCCAATCGTCTCATCATTAATTGTCTCAGCCATTGAATTGGCCCTTCATCAGCTTTGTTACCATAAAGAAACTTTTACAAATTGACCATCACCCCCTTGAGACTTTTATGTTACGTCCCAGCCCTCTTTCGTCACCCCACCTCCGCCGCCTTCGCCTAAAGTAGTTCGTCCCGGGCCGAAGCCCCGCCAGTGGCACAGCGCGCCGTGCGCCCCGAGCTCACCGCAGGCGCGGGTAAATACTCCCGTGGGGTCGCGATTAATGCAGCCTGCATTATTTTAAGAGGTAATCCGATGGCCGCGGGCGGCATATCGGCCGCCGGGCGCCGGTGGTTTGAGCGGGCTTCATTAAGGGTTCACAAAGCCGCCGCGGCTCGCCCCCCCCACCACCGGCCTCGCACGAGGGCTCGCTCTGCCTGGAGGCTGCGCCGGCCGCCGCCGGCTTCCTCGTGAGCCCTCGGCGAAACAACGCAATGGGTCCCGGCAACAAGCTCAGAAAGGATGCGAATTGGCAACAGTGTAGGAGACCGGCAGTAATAGCCGATGCGATACACCGCTGATGGAGAGACAGTACGTCCCCTCTGTAGCCGCTGGTGTAGTGGTGGAGTGGTGGGAGTGGCGGTTAGTGGGCGGTAGTGGAGGTAGTGGAGGTGGTGATGGTATGGTAGTGGTGGTGGTATAGTGGTGGTGGTAGTAATGGTGGTGGTAGTAGTGGTGTGGTGGTAGGAAGTGGTAGTAGGGTAGTGGTAGTGATGATGGTGGTTGTTATGGGAGTCAAATATCATAAGCATATTTTGTTAATCTCGTTTGAAATGTAATGTTATTTTGCATTATTGTCACTTATTAAGAAAATTTGCACAAGTTTTTGGATTCGAAATGAATTGTGGGATATATTTGTAACATAAGGCAAATACTACATCACATATGTAATAAGCTTAGTTCTGTATTCTGTAACATTCATATTATTGTTTTACACGGTCTCCTCAATTCTGAGTGAAGATAAACATTTACTGTCTCAGTGTCTGTCTTGTGTCAAAATGATTGAGAAAAACGCAAATTGATTCAAAAACTATTTAAAGAAAATACTGCAAATACCATTATATGCAAGCGCTTTATGTATGCAACCGTTTATTCTCCATTTATCTCCATTTTCTAAAACAATGCTGACTCTCCGAGAGAAAACATTCGCTTACCTACCACAGAACCAGCGTCGCGTTCAAATAAATTGCAGTTTGCGAAGCCGCTCTGGTGTTATCGCACCTATCTTCCTCATTACCACGAAAAGAATATGAGTCAGCACTTAATCTCGCTCTACGCAGTGGGAGGATGCATATTATTAGGGTATGTTCTCTCTCTGAGACCAGTCAAATTTTCAGAGAGCTAAATCAGCAAAATGTATTGCAACCACGATCTAGAGAATGAATGATAATTTCACGCGATTTCAGGTTCGGTATTGTCTCATTTTCACGAAACGTACTCAAAAATTAATATAAAAACACATTTATACCACTATTATTGATAACATGCCTACAGTTCCGTTCACTTCTCCAGTTTTACCACTTTCATTTTCGCTGTTTAAACACTTCTTTTCTTGTGACTGAGTACAAAGTACTTTTTCCTTTCTCTTTAACATGACCCGCTTAGAAGAAACCAGCCTATAATCGTAAATTCTATTAACTGTTAAATTTTATTTCTGAGCGTACTCTCAGTGGCACAGTCTCCTCCGTTCCTTTAAAAAAAATTCGAAAAGTCTGTGAAGACTCGTGGAACGTCATATCTCATGATTTAGCCGCGTTTCCTCTAATATTCACGTTTCTCTGTCTAGCAGCTGGCTTTGCACAATCCGAACACAACGCGCTGTCAGAACAACCTTGTGTTTGCATCATCCCCTGCGTTTGCACGTGCCCGAGTCCATGCGACGCGCAAAAGCTAAGTGATAACAACTACAGACTCAAACGCGAGAGTTCCCGGGTTACGTGTTCGGGCGGCGGTAGAATTTCGCCACTAGTTAGGTATAGGATGAATACAAATGCTATCAATAGATCCTAGACATGCTGTTTAATCGGTAGTTTCTGTAACTTCTCCGCTCCATGCCTAACGAATTCCAAAACAACTACTCTTCAACAGGCACGGCCTACTCGCGATCTTCCCTTCATCCTTGTCTCTTGTACTCCCGTTACACACTCATCTGAGCAATTTCAACATTTACATAAACCATACTACCACATCTATCGGGGAGACCCACCCGAAGCTTCAAGTTTCTCCGGCCTGGCTGGGAGAGATACTTAAAGAGGAAAACCGTCGCAAGCCCACCTGTAGGTCGGTCTTGGATCTCACCACGTTCCAGAGGAAGAGAAAGACCCTCACCTCCGTGTTTTAACATTGTACTACCGACAACAGGGACTAATGATCAAAGTAGTTAAAGGGCCTGAAACGAAATACCCTGATAAGTGGATTGGTGCAGACTATTGATGACACTGCAATATCTCTGCGAAAAACATAGGGTCGAGTCCCGACAATGGCATGATTTTCGACACTAGCTCGACATAGCTAGGTCGAGTTCAACAGCTGCCTGAAGGAATTTTTAGCTGTCTCTGCATGTCGATCGCATCTTCCCGTCTTTATTCTTCTCTCATAGTCTCCCCTTTACATTTATCTGAGCACTTTACCCCACATTTACCTTACCACATTGTTCGTGGTTTCTCCTATCAAGCCCAGGCGA